>JAVLUZ010000547.1:1289688-1558860 GCA_036768485.1 Mermis nigrescens
CTAAACTGAAGCATTGATTACGATATAGTGCATAGCGATAGATATGCATATGAAGTTTTACTATGCAAAATCGTAGTACACTAGGCCCGCTAGAAACCACTTCTACACGGAAGGGGACGTTTTGGCGCCACACTCTTTGTAATATTATTAATTATTACATTTCATTTATGATTTAAGCAAAATAAGGATTTTGAAAGCCTATTCAATTCTCTACGTGATGATATAAATTATTTTAGAATATCTGAATTTAGTGAGATAATTAAATGCATCTAAAAATAAAAATTTACTGGATTTTCTACAGTTTTTTCAGTCGTACATGAATAAATACTCATCGAATCCGAAAAGAACAATGTGCCATTTGTAGCTTGTAGAACCTGCTTTCTAATTATATAATTTATTTTGAGATTGTTTCAAAATTGATTTAATTAAAATAGTTAATAAGTTGCTGGCGCCAAAACGTAGGCCCACTTGCACATATGTACACAACTGCTCGTTTAGGGGCTGAAAATTGATTTACATGCTCAAGTTTTCGTGAAATAGACTATAGTTTACTCGGCAATCATGATATATATCATAATAAAGTATAATATGGCCAATGAACATGTTTACGTAAAATCCAAACACGATTAATAGTAATTCATAGTGTTATGTTTTGGGCAAGTGAGTGGACACTTACCATAGTTAGTGGTGAGTGAGCGATGGAGTAATGAGTTAGCAAGTAACGAATCAATGGAGAATGAAGCTAGGTGATGAACAATGTGCGAAATGCCTGTGTTAAATTGTAGAGTGAGCATGGCAAGTGTGGAGTGAGCAGTTGCTGCGTTTGAAGCCGGGCAAGGGCTTTTATTCATTTCTTAAATCATGGGACTACGGCACACATGGGCGTGGGGGTTATGCACCCCCAGAACTTGAAATACCCCCTCCCAGAAATCAAAATACCTCCCCAGAATTCAAATTTTGAATTTTTTTTGCTTTTTTAACGATTTTTTGATGCCATTGGATAGTGCTCGATGAGAAACGTCGAAAAATGGTGTTTTTTTCGCCTATGACCACTTTCAAGATCATTTTTTGACCTTAGAAAATTCACCCCCAGAATTTCGGTGCTGCCCACCTATGGACTACGGTCGTTTGCGGGCGAGCTAGTTGACGTCGACTGTAGATTTCTACGGCAAGTCAGTGCTATAAGCTTTATTTCTCCTCTTGTGTTATCCATTTAGTGACTAAGCTAAGGCATGAGAAGCTCACGTGAATTACAGTTTGATGGACGCTAGAAAGGCTAAGAATGAGTAATATCCATTGGTGCAGGTTTTCATGTGAATGGTACGATTTCCAGGAATCGGTGTAGATGAGGTGAGTCAGACTTATTTTGAAATACTGGGACGCTAGCCTGGCGCCATTTCTTTGTCGGCAGCTGCCGCTCAAAATAGACATCGTAGTTTCTAAGAGCAAATAGTTTTATAGCTTAATGCTAGAATAATAAAATTGTGTTACAGCGTGTGCATTTGACACATACACGCACATAGGGGAGGTGGGTATTACCTCCTCTGAAGGGTCAGCCGGACAAGTACTCAACGTCGATTTTGAGCTTGATTTTTTTGCGTCATTTTGGAGGTCAAAAGTAGTGCGCCAGATTAGTACTTTTTACTCAAAAAGCGCCCGAAATTGATAAATTTTTGCATTTTTTTAGTGTTTAAAGCATACGTGGGCAGCAAGAAAATTATAAGGGGTGCAAGATTTTTCAATGATCAAAAAATGGCCTTAAAATGGTGGTATGGCGTTAAAAACACCATTTTTCGACGTTTCTCATCAAGCACTATCCATTGGCATCAAAAAATTGTGGAAAAAAACGATAAAAAATTTTCAAAAATTGAAATCTGGGGGGTGCATACCCCAAACACCCCCACGCCCAGGTGTGGGTAAGTGATATAATGCGGTCTCAAAATGGACTAAGAATGCTCTCAAAATGCGACATTACCACGAAAAACGTTTTATAGGCTATTTTGACCATTTTGATCGGACCTTGTGCACCTACTATAATTTGACACCAAGTGATAAGCCAATGCTGTGTTACAATATTATGTTATTTTGTAGTGTGATATTATTCAGAGGCTACATTTTATTGAACAGCAGGATACGAGAGATAAGTTTCATTACACACAGAATGTTATCTGATGTCCAATATTTTTTTCCTGGCATGAAGTTATTCCTGGTATTGATTGTCAAATGAATTTAAACTACTCTATAATATAAAAATCAATGCAAATAATATACATATATATACTGACCTTTTCTTCACCTCACATAATTTCTGATTTTGACATCGTAAAGATGTCCTGTTTCAGGCGTTTTTGGCAATCCTCCACTTCGAGTGGCAAAGTTTTTGACACTTCGCATAAAAAGGCCAATTATATTTTGTTGAATTTCAATGAGTCTTCTAGAAGCTTTTGGTTTTTATCGTCTCAGGAAGAAAGCGTTTCGTTATAGACGTTGGCGCTTATTCATCACGCGTGGGGTGGACCCACGAGAATCCGACAGACCTCCCAGAATAGGACTTCTTGCATTCTTTTCGAATTTTAACCAGTCACACCACTCAGACCCTCAAAATTCTTCTGTCGTCCACGTATGATATCCATCGTTTTTTAACTCGAAAAAAAGACGCTATAGTTTTTAGTTTCACTCTCTTTATAGAATTCCGATGTTATACCTATGCATGTATGCATGCTGAGGAAATTATTATTTTATTTAACTATTAGTTTGCATCATTTTCTTACAGGGGATGTAAAGCGAAGATGAATTGAATAATTTCTGCGAATTTAAGCCTATTCGTCAATATAAGCTAAATTTTAATGAATTTTTGAAAGAAAAATGTCGATGTAATTTGGAATTATAAATTATGAAATGGGTCATTCCATGTCAAGTGGTCTAGTTTTCGAAAAAGTGTCCTGCTGGAACATTTTAGATTCAGCGGAAATTTTGTATATAGAGTACCACATGTCTCAAATAAACTTTGGTGAAGTTTCAGATTCTTAGAATATTGAATATTTGTTGAGATATAGCCGTTTGTTTGACCCCATTCCTGACCACCTACAGTACGACACTGAGATTTCAGCAACTTCGAGACGTAATATCTTCTGGATATTTTTTCAAGAGTGAGATTTAGCTAGCTCGTACAACTTTTGCGCTGTGTTTAATGAAAAGAGTAATTATTATTTTTGAGCACATCGTTAAGTAGATAAATTGTGTCAAAGACGACCAAAAAACTAGCGTTCTAAAAAATTCAAAGTTTAACGTTGCATAGCTCCTCAAGTAATTAAGTAATAAATGTCAAATTTGATGTACAAAATTTCTATGAGTTGTCCTCTTTGAATTCTTAATTTGAAGTTGGTAGCTATTTCTGTTACCTACTTTACAAATTATGTAAAGTTGACGATTTTTGTAAATTTCCAATCCACTGTTGCACAGGAGTACCTTTCTAGAAATGTTTTAGGACTACTCTCATTAGAAAGCATGTTTCGAACCCTCTAGGAAAGTGGATTTTATTGACTATTGGTGGCATATAGTGTCAAAAAAGGAGGGCCAAAGCTGGAAGGCCTTGCTATAGCAACGCATATAATTCAAAATACAGTTTTGCCGTCTCCAAAATTTTTAAATTCTTTTTACTGATGGCTTTAGGTGGCTTTTCGTTCATTCTTACACGGGCACCATACATAGGTGGGCTAAGCCAGACCACTCGGGATCTTAGTAGCTATAGAACACCTGGCCGGCGGCCCTAGAAAAAAAGCAAAAACTTTTTTGTCAGATACTAGCATAGCCGTGCTTAGGGGGTGGCGAACTGTGCGGCCGCACAGGGCCGCTAAAATTAAGGGCCGCGAAAGAAGTTGTAGTGCATACCGTATAGAATTCATTTTTGGCGGCTCTCATACAATAATTCGATACATAAAAGGATCGATTTTTAGCTGTTCTAATGCAAACCGCAGTTTAAAATCTTTACTTGCATTTTTCAGAGAATGCTGACTAAGCTATAGATACTTGATCTCAAGATTTACTTTCCGTTCAGTGAAATAGGTATAAGTTCGTACCGTAAAACACGTACCTATACAGCGTGTATGTCACCGATACTCATGCATGTAGCGCACATGGAGAAATGGCGTTTTGAGAACAAGGCAGCAGATTTTGGCCATAAATGATATGCGTGCCTGAATAAAAGCGTGTGCGGAAAATTGCTCGCCAACAATTGCTCGCCCGGCAATTGCTCGCCCAGCAATTGCTCGCCCGGCAATGCTCTCCCGGCAATTGCTCGCCCAGAAATTGCTCGCCCAACGATTGCTCGCTCAGCAATTGCTCGCCAAATGATTGCTCGACGAACAATTGCTCGCCTAACAATTGCTCTGCCAATCACCAACAATTGCTAGCCGAACGAATACTTGCTGAGCGATTGCTCGCCAGTGATTTGATCACATGGGAATCGCTCCCTAAGCATTGTTGCTTCTCATTTCTTTGAACCAGTAATTGTCATTCTATATCGGAATCATATACGATATAAAGATGGAACTGTGTTCCTTCCAAAAATCGACCGTCCCTCGGATCTAGTAATCATCCGGTTAGTTCTGCTGTGATCGGAAAAATTTCCAACTTGGATTACTTTTGCTTCACTGATCAGCTTGTAACTGATAGAACGAATTAAAAAACTTAAAAATGCATTTCTCGACTAATCGCAGGTGATTGGCGAGCAATCGTCTGGCGGTGGCGAGCACCTGTCGACTTTATTGAGTGCATTAAAACTGAAAATCAAGATTAAAAGGAATTAAAAATCATTTTAGTACACTAAAAATGAATACTTTTAAATTGAAAGAAATAAAAAAATATATGAAAAAAATAAAAACTAAATTAAAAAAATACAAAAACGAAACAATTAGTGCAACATCATGTATGTATGCAACATTACAGCAGTACTGAATTGTACTTAATTATACCGTTTTGTTCAGACCTATAATAAAACAACATAATATTACAAGGTCGAACAACATAATATTACAAGATCCGGGGAAGGTCGATTTTTGGAGTTAACTCACCTTCCATTTTTATAGCGTATATGATTCCGATATAGAATGACAATTGCTGATTCAAATAAATGAGAAGCAACAATGCTTGTGATCAATTCACTGGCGAGCAATTGCTCAGCAAGTAATCGTATGGCTACCAATTATTAATGATCGGCGAGCAATTCTTGGGCTAACAATTGCTGAGCGAGCGATTGCTGGGCGAGCAATTGCAGGGCGAGCAATAGGTGGGCGAGCAATTGCTGGGCGAGAAATTGCTGGGCGAGCAATTGGGGCGAGCAATTGCTGGGCGAGCAATTGCTGGGCGAGCAATTGCTGGGCGAGCAATTGTTGGGCGAGCAGCTGCTGGGCGAGCAATTGCTGGGCGAGCAATTGCTTGGCGAGCAATTGTTGGCGAGAAATTTTTCGGTAATCGAGCAATCGTTGAATTTAAATTAGCAATAGTGTCCAGAAACAGACGAAACTCCATCGGTGCATTTTATAAGTGACAGTCACACACGTATGTAGCTGTAGTCGTGCGCGGTACTGCAATGTAGTTGCTCACATGGATGTAGGCTTATGGTTGTACTACATAAATGTCGTTTTAATCTGTTTCTATCGATAAAGCTCCTCTGATATTACAGTATTTCTCTCCATGCACCTGATTTTCTGTGAAGCTTTACATATTCCGAAAATCTTAGATTTGATGAACAATTTTCATTATGTTTTATTGATTTTGACCTTGTTTAATAAGAATAAGTTAGATTCGTATATACATTAAACATTTTCAGTTACCCTGATGTAGAAGCTTTACGAAATGCAAACAAAAATCCTATCTTATAATTGCCTTTAATAAATTCAAATCATATTTTATTATTTTGAAATTCATTATTTCTTATTAAAAAGTTGCAAGAGCAAGCCATGAAATGAAATTCCTTTTTGTTTGTGCTTAATCTGACTTTAATTCGTTTATTCTCTTTAATACTAATATTAATAATAACTGTGCACTGCGAAATATCAATCATTTTCCATAAACTTTCTTATTCTCCCTGTTTGTCTTTATCTGCGTTTATCCTTGCAAAACTGATATGAGAGTTCAGATTTACGATATTTTAGACGTTTTTAATTTTCTCGTTACATCAATATACTTCTAGATGTTTTTGTTTTGTAATAGATGCTGCTTATTTCTGTTGAACACCATGAAAAAGGATCTAAAATTATTTAATATATTTATTTAATTAAAAATTCGGAAACTTCATTTTCAGAATGTCAATATGCTAAATTCAGAATCTTACTTACAATACCTATTACTGTGTGGCCTCAGCAGAACGCTCTTTCTCGAAATTGGAATTAATAAAGACATATTTGCGGTCAACTATGACTGATTCTCGTCTAAGTGCACTAGCGATTATTTCAATTAAAAATGATTTATCATCTTCGTTAGATTTTTCGCAATTGATTGACCAGTTTGCCGCTCAGAAAGCTAGGAAAGTTATTTTGTAATAAAGCACGTTATCATTCACGAAATGGGTAAATTATTTGAGAAAGAACATACGATACCTGCTTAAAATAATGTAGCATAATATTTTGTTAGTAAATTTACAGAAGGATGCTAACTGCGATCATATAGGTACATATGTAAAGGAGATACATAAATGATAATTATGATGCATATAATACCAGTTTTAAAAATTATGGGGGCCGCCAAAATAAGTTTTGCCCAGGGCCGCTAAACCCCTAAGCACGGTCCTGGATACTAGAATTTTGAAGACAAACAAAATCCTGAAAAATGCTTGTTAAGGTAATTTAAAAGTATTTACCCATCAATCAGCCAACTACCTCAACTGATCAAGTAACTGATCAACTAACCAGTCAATCAATAAGTCAAACAACCAATCGACCAACCAGAAAATCATCTGGCAAACCAACCAACCAACTGACCAACCAACCAAGCGGTCCACCAACCAACTGACCAACCAACCAAGCAGTCCACCAACCAGCCAACCAGCTGGCCAATTGACCAACTAGCCAAGCAGCCTACCAACTTACTGGTCAACTTACTGACCAATTAAGCGACCAACCAATCAACCAGCCAACTATTTGGCAGACCAACTTGTCTATTGGTTAATCAACCAAACAACCTACTGGTCAACCGGCCAACCTACTGGTCAACCAGCCAACCTACTGGGCAACCAACCAACAAAAGGCTAACCAACCAACCAACCAACAACCAAATTGGAAAGTGGCCAATAAGCTGACCAACCTACTCGTCAACTAACCAATCAATTAAGCGGCCAACTAAAAAAAATGGCCAAAGAGCCAACAATTTGGTGAACCAAGCAAGCTATTGACCAATCAACCAACCAACCAATTAGGCAACTGATCATCAACCAGCTTACTGGCTCAGTAACCAACCAATTAAGTGGCCAGCCAACTAATCGACTGGTAAACCAACCAGCCAACCATTTGGAGGTGAATTAACTAATCTATTAGCTAACCAACCAACCTACTGGACAACCAGTCTATCTACTGGACAACCAAACAACAATTAGCAGGCCAAATAATTTACTGGCCAACCATGCAATCAACCAACCAACCAGCTAGGCAATTGGCCTACCAACCAAACTACTGGCCAACTAAGCGAGCCGAGTGACCAACCAATTGAGCGGCAAATTCAAGTAACCAACTGGCCAACCAACAAACCATTCAACCAGCCAACCAACTGGCCAATCAAGCAACCAACCAACCGACGAGGCAACTGACCAACCAACCAACCAACCTATTGGTTAGCAAATTAACCGATTAAACAGCCAATGAATTAACCTACCGGCCGACCTACTAGCCAACTGGCCAAACAAGCAACTAACTTACCAGTCAATTAGCAAACCAGGCAACTGGCCAACCAACCAATCTACAGGCCAGCCATTTAGCCTACCAAATTAGGCTTGGGAACCTTGACTATGATACCCACCCATGGCTGGTATTTTGTGGCTATTGGGCATTACCCCTATGGCGATGGGGTTGCAATCAGACAAGCACAGCATGGAAATTCTGGGGGAATGAAATTGTGAACTACCATTTTCGGGACCAAAAACGGTGCGTACGCGTCAAAAACATCGTTTCGAAAAAATCAAAAAAGTCGAACAACTTTAACAATATATAGGTCAAAACATGAGTCCGAAAATTTGGCACTTTTTAGGAAATAGATACGTAAGCTAAAACGCTTACAAAAGCACTTTTCCTATGAATTTTTAGTAAAAATTTGGAAACTTTTGAAGAATCGCTAATTCTGGGGGGGGGTGAAAAATTTTTTGCGTAAAGTTGTAAAACAAGTATGAACATGAAAAAATGCCAGAATTTGAGTGTTGAAATAAAAGCTGCTGTAAGACAATGCCCTATAACTTTGATCCTTTTCTCAGGGCACTGTATGCCAGCGTTAGTCAATCAGTTCCATTGTTATAGGTAGTTCAACACATGCTCTTTCTAATGGAAGTATTTTAAAACGTTTCTAGAAGATACTTTTGTGCGATATGAGATTGGAAATAACCTATTTTTAGCTTTTTTGCAAAAATCGTCAACCTTCTAATTTATAAACAAATAGAAAGAGCTAGCAACTTCAAATTATAAACACAAAAAGAAAAGTCATAGGAATATTACACATTAAATTTGACATTCAAGGATTTTTTCAAAGCGTATAACAGAGATATTAGGTCGTTGCTGAAATCTCAGTGTTGTACCGTATGTGGTCAGGGTATGAGGTCGAACAAACGGCTGTATCTCAACGGATAATCTAAAACCCGACCAAAGTTCATTTGAGACATATGACACTCTACATACGAAATGTTAGCAAATCCAAGATGGTCGAGCGAGGAACCATAGACCACTGACCACTTGACATGGAACTACCCAAATGTAATATGGGTAAATCTAAAATTTTGTTTGAAAATATGATTTGATTAGGTATCCATTTTATTATTATTCCTGATAAAATCTTGATCATCTTTAATCTAATGCTAAGAAATATCTGCTGCAAGCTATTTATGTACATGGCTTTTGGATTACTTTTGTAGTTCTCATATTTTACTGTCAAATTTTATTCTGATGATCTTTTAGTTTTGGCCATATGCATGTGTTCTAAGGGGCTTGACTCACTCAAATGGCTGCTGACCCTTAAAATTGCAGATTTTCTAAAAATAATAGAATGAATGTTACTATATCTTCACCCAAGATTGAACATTTCGGCTCTTCATTCTTTGACTATATTTTGTTTAATTTACTAATATTTTTTAAATTTTCAAAATTTTTCATTTTTAAAAAAGAACGAGCACTTTCTAAAACGCCGGAAAACAGTGCCTTTGACGTTTGCTCATGGTTTTTTTGCCTAAAGAGTCACTTGGGAGTTAACAAATTTTTGGAGCTTACCGATTTTTTGGAAGAAAAGAATTTATGAAGTAAACTAAGATAAGTTGGCGCTACAATGGAAGATTGTTCTAAATAGATTAAGGTAGCTGAACAGCGCATACATGCAAAAATACGGAGTGAGTTTTTAGAGGCTCGTGCACTTAGATGGTTCAGGAGATCTTCTGAGGAAATAGGCAACATGATGGCCTGAAATGGATGAAGATCATGAATTTTCTGCAAAAGTACTTGAAATTGACCAGAGTGAAAACTGTGGATTAACATAGTTTTTACTCTAATTCAGCTTACAAACAAGTTTTTGAGATTATTTTAGCGTAAAAACTCATCAACTGACCCCTCTCAGACCTGGTTGAGCCCAGACTGACCATGCTATGCAATGCATCTATGCCCATGACTCTACACTTCGGAATAAAACGGTTCTTTTAGCCTCACTGCTCAATTTAACTTAGTATGAGTTACATTGATTCTCTTGAGACGAAGTTTGTGTGTGATAGAATGCGACATCGAGTGAATGCAGGATTACTTTTTTGTTGACACTTGTCTCAACTATATAACGTACGTAGTTCCAAACCGGAATACATGACGTCATTGCTTTGCGACTTTTTGGCAGGCCAGTTTGCGCTGTTGCAAAAAGGGGTAAACAACCGACTTTGTTGACATTGGGCGGTCGCTGTTTTGCTTTCTTATCGTAGCTTCACTACATGAGTTGTTTTCGCGATGCACATTTCGTGTCATGCAGCCTCGCGCCGCTGTCAATGATCATCAATCGTAAGCCAGCGTGTAATAGTATAAACGGCTTCTGGTCATTTCACTGGCTGAGAGCCATTTGCGAATTGTCGCTAAAATATGAAATCTGTTCAGGACGCGCTGCTCTTATGCATATATCTCTTGCAGATAGCTCTGCTGCGCGTTGGAAAGCTTTAGTGTCGTAAATCTTTTAACGGTGAAGTTCTTAAAATATTTCATATTTTAACACTTTGTAATCAGCATTTTTTAGCACGACCGTCATTGCACTGATGCTTGTGGATATTTTTTCTTATTTGTAAATAATGAAGAGAGCTGTGAGCGGATCAGCCTGGCCTGAGGGATCTCGACCGCGGTGCTTTTTGAGCTGAAATGGCATTAAAAATTGGTATAGGTAGTCATGGAAACTGAGGCGTGTGTACACCCGCATCAAAAGTTATGTACGTGTTGGGGAAGGTGGTGCGTCTGGAATAGGTCAACACAATCTGGACGAGGATCATGAAATCAGTGTCTTGACCTAATGAATCATTTGTGCCGCATATCGTCATGTTTTTACTTTTCTTACTGCATTTTCCATTAGCTCCGTCATGGCTGATTGCGATCCAAGCATTGAATAATTTTGTCGCTTGACTGAAACTGAAATAGCGTACAAAAATTTTTGCTCAAGAACATAGCTTTATCCTTGATGTTGTTCATCAACAGCCTTTTCTGGGTTTGTTGGAAAATATTGTCAATTTCCTATCGTATAATTAGCGCCATGGGCTACGCAGGGGGCAGAGGGCGGCCTCCCCCCTCAGCCCAAACATAATTTTTGAAAAGGTAAAATAATGCATGGAAAATAATTGAAATTTGCATCGTTTCATCGAAAAATCTTAAAATGTTCAGATTAGCGCCATGGTCTACGCAGGGGGCAGAGGGCGGCTCTCCCCTCAGCCTCAAACATAATTTTGAAAAGGTAAATTGCATGGAAAATAATTGAAATTTGCATCGTTTCATCGAAAAATCTTAAATGTTCAGCGCTTCGCGCGTAGGATCATTATTTTCCATAATTTGGGCTCAGGCGCGGCCAAAAAACCGTCATTTTCAATTGCATATTAAGATAAAATAAAATTTTTCAGAAAATGCACTTTATTTTGTGCCCTGGCGAACAAATCCGAAATATAGGGTCACCAATTTGGGACCGCCCTCCTCCTCTTTAAAGAATCCTGCGTACGTCCCTGATTAGCGCATGTGCTTTTTCTCCATTTTGTGATAACTTTGTCCGTCTATGTTCCTTTCTTGACAAAACCTAAACAGAATAAAATATGGCAAGAAAACAATGGCTTATTATTATGTCTTAAAGTTTTTGTGTGGCATCTGTTTTTGTTGACCATAGCTACAGCTCCTGTAGTTTTTCCTAATTTTCTACCGAATATTTTCACATTTTGTCGCTCATCTGATTGCGAGTAGTTTTCGGTGATAAACATTATTTCTCCTTATTTCTTTATGAATGTGATTTTTTCAATTTTCATGAGTGAGGCATAATCGAACTATTGATAAAGGGGTATAACAGATAATTTACCTCAACTTGAGCTTTCGTCTCCTCATAAGAGTGGATATTTAATTTTTTGTTTTATTTTACGTTTTCTCTTCTCTCTGATCACTAGTCTGAACACACTTTCTATTTTAAGCTATTTATATAAAACAAATGGCTTTTCAAACAATGCCTTATTCGGTTCGCTAGGCTGCCGCTTAATTATTCCTGTTCCGCCCAGTGGGTACATTACTGCTTTCGCTCAACTCCTCATTTATAAGCACATTATAATTCATCAGCAATAACCAAGCAGGCACCTGCGCGCTTCGCTGCATCTCACCACGCTCATCTCACCAGCAGCAGGTTGCGCTGTAATCATTGATTGATGATTATGACGTCACTCTTACTCTTTCAATCCTATTCGGCCTGGTTGTGCGCTTTAGTTGAGCAAATACGGCGTGCATTAATAAATTTCTTCATTTATTGCTTTATCGCTGGCTGCAGTCTGTGTCTTCTAAAACATTCCAAATTCCAAATAGTACTTCCTACTTTCTAAATTTGTCTATAAACGTTGAGTTAATTCGCACGGATCTCGACGAATTGTGCATGTCAAGGCTCCACGGTAGTTTATCGCAGAAAAAAGGAAACATGTACTTTGTTTTTTTAAATTCGAGTTATTCAACTATTATTTTCCCTGGCTTTCAATTTTTTTAGTATCTACTCAAAACTGAGAGCAAAAACTTTGGACTTTTAAGCATACCTGAACAAAAGCCAGTCTTCCCATTGGTCATAAGCCAAAATTCTGGATGGAGCATTGCCAGCAACACTAAAAATGGTATTCTTGAGGTATACCCATTGTTTCTGAGTTTTAAAAGGCACATTTTAAAAATATTTGATCCCCTCACCATAATTCCCTTGCTATGCATGTCTTTAGGCTACTCTCTTGAGTAGAAATGCAGAAATGTATCGTTCAAACTATTTAAGAGTCATCATCAGTCCCGTGCTAGATTCTCTGCAGTTCCGTAAGTTTTGTCGTTGTGCTCAATTTTTGTGAAATACAAAGCACAAAAATGCACAGAGCTAGTTAATTATCCTGCGTGAACAACTGAAAAATTTTGACGATTTTGTGCAACTGGGCTCAGGGCCCTGTTGCACAAGATTAGGAGAGTAGGAGTATAATTACTCCTAGCCTAGGAGTCGCCTAAATCTGATTACACAGCTTACTCCTAAAGTAGGAGTAAGTTTTGAGCAAAAGCTAGGAGGAAACCCTTCTACTTATCCTAGTAGGAGTGAATATTTTATAAGTCTAGGATTATAGGTGATTAAACTTTTTCTGGTTTAAATGTTTTTTATTCAATCTCGTTGCTGACAGCAGATCGCTAATTTATTACATTTTACGACAAGAGAGGATCGTCTGTACAATGATTAACTCAATAGATTGGAGAAAAATAATAACAGTTCACTCCTAAGCAGAGGCGTAGCTAGGATTTTGGTGCGGGGGAGTATAAACAAAAATTTTTTGAGACTAATTTTGCATTGAATGCCAGTAACGTTATCAGTGTTTTTTTGTACAAGGTCCGTTTGTACATGTACAAAGATGGTCCCCAAAAGTCTTTGTACATTTTATACATGCAATTTTTTGTGTACTATACTATAGTACAGTTGCGATTTTAGTGTGGTAAAACAGGGTTTTCGATCTTTGGTACTGTATTTTAGCTAATTTCTGGGTTTCTGACGCCAAAAAATTACTAAAAATTGTCTCAAAACGGCGCAGAGCGCCGAAAAATTTGACGTTTTTTTGTTCTAAATGCAAATTCTGCCATTTTAAAGATATATAGGACAAAATTTTTTTGTGAATTTTACATCTTTTTACTGTTTTTGTCTTCCCAAAAATCTTTTCACATTTTGTACACACAAATTTTTGGGTACTATAATATGGTACAGTAGCGATTGTAGTGTGGTAAAAACAGAGTTGTTCGACTTTTGGTAGTGTATTTGAGCTAATTTCTGGGTTTCTAAGGGCAAAAATCGCTAAGAATCGTCTTAAAACGGCGCGAAACGCCGAAAAATGTGACATTTTCCTTTTTGAAATGAAATTTCTGCCATTACAGAGATATATAGAACGCACAATTAATCATTTCGGCGCGAAGCGCCGAAAATTTCTGCGAATTTCAGACCATTCTTTTCAATTTTTGTCATCTCAAAAATTTTGTACATGTTTAAAGACGGTCCCGAAAAGTCTTTGTATATTGGGAAAAATCTTTGCCGAGTATAAAAAAGCACTGAACGTTATGTATAATAAAACTAAGCTTTTCATCCTTTAGTAGTGTAGCCTAGCTAATTTATGGGTTTCTGACGATAGACAATACAAAAAGTGTAAAGCGGCGCGAAGTGCCGAAAATTTTTGGAATTTCTACCGTTTCCATTTAGAATTTACGGCCTTTCTATTGACAAACACTTCGGAAATCTTAAGTGGCGCAAAGTGCCATGAAGTTTAGTCATTTTTTACCGTCCTTGACATTTTGTAACTCTGTTAATACTAATAGTCTGACAGCAGAAAATTATCAAATTTGTACAAAACAATTTTGACAGTAACAAGAAAACTGCGAATTACTAACTTTGTCTGAAGATATTTCGAGTCATTCAGGCTTTTAAATGCAATGCTGAAGCTTGACAAAAAGAAAGAACAGTAACTGGCGGCGCTATGCGCCGGAAAATTTGGACGTTTTTGCACTTCAAACTCAATTTATACTGCTTAAATCATACAAAACAGAAAAATTAATGCCGGCGCGAAACGCCGGAAATTTTTAGAAATTCCTAACCCTTTTACCTAGCTTGTTCTCCTAAAATCTCGTTGCACATGTACAACGAGATTTTACAGATGCGAGGGTCTTGGGTAGCGCGCTCAATCGTTCCCAGCGGGGTCCAGGGCAGAGTCTCGGAAAATTTTGTAAAACAAGCATTTTAATGTTGAATAGTAACGTCAAAATTTTCGCAAAATATGCGAAATCTCGGTTTTGAATCAAGCCCAAAAACACTTAAAATTGATGAACTCCTACATTGCACAAAACTTATGAGCTGAAATGCGTTTTTCGACCTCTGCTAATTACATAGTGCAGCAACGGGTCGTTCGTTGCCAATAAGATACAGAAAAATATATCAATCAAAATTTTGTTCTTCTCGTTTTCAGGCCCATTTGTGGCTTTCTTATTAACGAGATGCAGTTCAAAAAAGAGGAAATGCGCAGAAACAAGAAAATTTGGCCATCCCTTTCATTTAAAATAGGATTATGTGTTTAGGATTATAGCCAGAAAGGCAAACAAAGCAAAGAATAGACAAACTGGTACACAATCATTTTCGCACTTTTACTGTTATGCTCAACAAGCATGCGCAGTTTCATTCAACGAACAAATAGTGCATTAAATAAGTAAAGTGATGTGAATTGCTGGATTATTTTAGCTGATTCAAGCTTTCAAATTCATTGGATCTATATAACAATAAATAATATGACTCAAGCGCCGGAAAATTTTGACGTCTTTGCCTAACTCAGTTTTCTGGACACACATTGCAACAGAAAAATCAACAATATTTCTGAAAAATATAGGGGGCATGTGCCCCCAATGTCCCCCGGCTACGCCTATGCTCCTAAGTGTGTCGGAACAAATTCAAACTTTTTGTTTGCATCAGAAACGAGATTGACAGATTCTATATCAGATTTTTACGCTAATTCCAAATCTAGCTTTAGCATTTTTGTAGCACATCAAGTTTTTGAGATATTTGCTTATTAAAATTTATTCAAATAATGATTTCTTTGTGTGTAAATATCAAATAGGTGAAGGCAAGGTGATCAAAGTAGGACAAAATTTTTAAAATATTGTTCTTACCTGATTCCCTCCTAAATTTAAGACTGTTGCCGTAGCTTATTTCACTCAATTCTGTGAAATAAAATACATAATTTGTATATTTAACACAGTGCAATGTATAAATCCTTATCTTCCTAGTGTGTCTGCCTCTAAATAATTTTCAACACGCAACTTCCTGGGGGTTGACCACGCTACAAATAGCTTCCGTGGTAACGAAACAAAGACCACTTCCGGAAACAACAATTGTACATTTTAAACTTATTTTAGAGAATTTTCTCGAAAAAACGCTTGTAATTAACGAAAATATGATCTTTTCCTTCAAAAAAGCCTTTGCGCTTGGCTTATACCCAAAATTTTATGTTTGCGAAGTAACGATTTTATAGGCGCCCGGGTAGAAAAACTAGCAATCGTCTGGACTGGATGCATCTTTTCAGTTATCAGTGTCGTGAAAGGAATTCGTTTTGCCGTTTCGTTTTTCGTCTTTTCCTATATTTGTACTATTATTAGATATTTTGTGTTTAGTAACCGTTCGTGAAATGATTCTAGCTGTATGCTATTAGCACAAAAGGGCAAGGTAGAGGTGGCCGGAGAGGGGAAATTAGGGAATGGTCATATGATAAATAGCGGTCATTGTTTTTTGTACAAGACCTTCTTGTACATGTTTGTACAGAGACGGTCCTCCAAAGTCTATTAACATTATGTATATAGGTACTAGAGCTGCGCTGGTAGATGCCTCATTTTCATTCGGCACATGTACCCTGGTACCGGTACCGGTACTGGTCCAGTCTCGCTAGACCCACCGTCCCGCTTGACCCACCGTCCCGCTAGACCCACCGTCCCACTAGACCCACTTTTTCGTCCCGCTAGACCCACCGGAAGTCTCGCTAGACCCACCACGTGCATAATGAGGTGTCCCGCTAGACTCACCGTTTTGCGACCGTCCCGCTAGACCCACTGTCTCGGAAGACCCACCAGAGAAGAAAATTATGTATGCGTATAAGCAAAAACAGAAACGCTTGCAAAGTGTATCCATTCAAGTATATATGTTTAGTCAAATAAATGAATAATTAATTAAAAAATAATTACATTTAATTAAGTACCTAATCAATTAAATTTAATTAATAAATTAATAAATTTTGTATATTATTGCATGATATTGTGTACCTTACAAATTATAACATGCAAAGAAGATATGTGCGTGCGTGCGTGTATGTGTGTAGCAATGGTAAGTAACCAGCCATGGCCGATTATTTTTTAAGAATAAATTTTATTTTTCATGTCAAGGAATACACTCTTGTCAAACACATTTCAGAGTGCATTTTTTGCTTTTTATCGTAATGATATTGTACTCTTCGAATCCTCCGATCAGGGAATTTCCGCATACTAAGTAGGCACACAGATTGAAGCGTTGACACTGCATTCCGATAACAGTACAGATATGCACATCAGAAAATGATGAAAAGCATATAGTCATTTCACAAAGACGGCTCAACAATAATCGGGCCGAACGGATGTTGCAAATTCTCACTAAAAAATCTAAAATGTCGATTAGGTCATTGTCAATAAATCCGAATCTAAATTTTGATTTCGAATCGAGCCATGAATTTCAGTCGCGCTAATTTCGTTTCAACTTGTTACATGAAGTCAGCTATGTTAGTCTGTGAAGTTGATAATAACGAAACTTTGTATTTTTCAAAAAATCGTATATTAAATCTAATTGATTTGGTGGTCAATTAAATGTAATCATTTTTTAATTAATTATTTATATATTTGACTAAACATATACACTTGAAATGATACACTTTGCAAGCGTTTCTGTTTTTGCTCATAAGCGTACATAATTTTCTTCTCTGGTGGGTCTTCCGAGACAGTGGGTCTAGCGGGACGGTCGCAAAACGGTGGGTCTAGCGGGACACTTCAATATGCACATGGTGGGTCTAGCGAGACTTCCGGTGGGTCTAGCGGGACGAAAAAGTGGGTCTAGTGGGACGGTGGGTCTAGCGGGACGGTGGGTCAAGAGGGTCACAATCACCGGTACTACTATACCCAGATGTATAACATGCCTAGACATGTTACTGACTCTAATCCAGTCTAGATCTGCTATACTTAAGTATGTAAGAAACTTCTAGAGTATTCCGCATATAGTTGGTATTCATTACTGATGACTGCGTGCATTAATTCATCAATTGTAAAGTCTGTCGAGCATACATGATCTGGGGGTTATGGTTTTTCACCCCTTCCAGAAAAATTTTCACCAACCAGAATTCGCGATTTTTCAAGTTTCCAAAAATTTGCTAAAAATTCTTAGAAAAGGTGCTTTTCTACGCGTTTTTAGTCATCTATTTGCTCAAAAATGTCAAATTTTCGGGCGCTTCGCGCCATATACTCATAGTTTGGCTATTTTTTGTTCAATTTATTAGACTCTTTTCGTTTTTTTTCGATTTTTTCCAAGTTTTTATGCTCTAGAAAAATAAAGCGTCGTCAGAAACGCCGAAAAATGGTGCTTTTGACGCGTACGCACCATTTTTTGGCCCTAAATAGGTATTTTAAAATTTCACCCTCCCTCTTTCCAGAATTCACATGCACAGCATGGGAATTCTGGATGGTAAACAAAATGATTTGTCGTTTTCTTCCATTCAGACAGGTCAGTTCTTTCAAAGAATAATTTCTTCATTATTTATCTCTCAAACTGAAGCGACAACTACCTTCTGTAGGCCACAGAATATACTTCGATTTTGCGTTGCTTGGAGAAAGTCTGATTTGTGGCAGATTCCTAAGTGTACGCGTCCTCCTTTTATGTCTTTAGTAATCCGCTATTCCAAGTATCTTTGTCCTGTTTGTTCTATGGAAACATTTTTCTTTGCTAATGATATGTTTCCCTAATTATTAATTTATTATCCCCCCTCGTACCGCCGTCGTATTCCGCCTTTGTAATTACTGAAAGCGTTATAGAATAATCTACTGACGATTTTCTTTCTGCAGATCTGTTTTGTGTGATCCAAGTTAGCAGCTTTAAAGGTTCAATGTAATGAATATATGATATGACAACTGTCAGCAGCCAGCCATCAGATGATGCTTTGGAGCAGTTTGAGATCTGCTTCAATGATTCAGTGGCTGTTTTCACATCCGGCGATGAAATCACTGGGCGTCTGCTTATTTCGCTCTGTCGCCCAATGAAAATGCGAATGGTGCAGCTGCAGTTCAAAGGCTCAACGAGTCTGTTTAGCGCTAATGCTTGCCAGACGGCGCAGGGGCCAGCCGGCGTCAACGTCGACGTTGGTTCGACGCACGGGGCTCCAAAGGTGATGCATCAAATCGTTCACTTAGATACAACTCTGGACTTGCTGGAACGTCGGCCGGGTCAGGAAGTTCCACACGACTTCGAGTTGCCTCAGGGCGCCAACTGGCTGCCGTTTTCTTTTCCGTTGCCCCACAAAGCTATGCCGGCGAGTTTGGAGAGTCCGGGCGCCTCTGTGCGCTATTGGTGTCGCGCCGTCATTTTAAAACCCTGGCATCACGACCAGGTGGCCAAGCGCGCATTCACTGTGCTGCCTCCTTGCGCCGCCTCTGAGCAGCTCAACGCCAAAGGTTAGCTTATTATTGGTATTAGTGCGGCATGTCACATATTCAATGCTTGACTGTCCGCATAATATATATTTACGTACTTCTAGGATTACTAAAACATGTATATATAATTTTTCATGCGTGTTTTGGTCTCAATTCATAAAAAATATTGAAAAATAATGTGTCTATTCAATAAATTGTCTCAAAATCACAAAATCAAACAACAAAGTCACTAAAATAAGGATTATAACAAAGCTAGTCTTTCTATTTATCTTATTTAAATTTTTCAATTTCTTATTGATTATTAATTTCTTATTGACTATGACCACACACAGAAGCGTGAATTAATTATTCTCAAAATTTCGGTGAAAGATATTTACTTTAGTCAAAAATAAAACCCCGATAAATCGAAATATTTGAATGATTCGACGAATCCCATTCATATCTTACGTCCACTCTCGATGAATGCTTCTTATTTCTCGAATATTTACTATTCACTTGATGGACCGGGTAATAACCATCGGCGCATTGCACAGCGTGGCCGATCTGGGGGTTCAGCCAATCCGGGGAGTCTCAAAAATCGACCTTTTTTTGGAGCTAAAATCTGCAATATATATATACATGTCAAAAAGCTGTAAAACTACGTTACTTCCCAATTTTCGGTCGTTTTCAAGCAATTTTGAAGGAAAATTTTATTTTCCATTTATTTTCGGCTTTCATTTGCCTGATTTTACCAAAAAAACTTTCCAATTTTCCAATTTTGTGGGTCTAGACTAGTGATCGACCGGGGTCTCGGCTATCCCCGGCCATTTTTCAGCATCCCCAGCTACGGCAATGTCAAAAAATGGCCGGGGCCGGGAAAAAATTTAGTGTAATTCGTATTTTGTACAGGATGGGATGCTGCCAGTTATTAATCAATGGGCAAGTGTTAATTCTGAGAACTGTACTGATGCGACCATATGTATACTTACTCCATGTTATATCTTTGCTACTGTGTATAAATGAGCTTTTACTGAATAAATGTTCGGAACAATCAGCATGTTTTCGATTCCTTCACTTAACTCATTAAACCAAATGCTACTTTAATCTCATTTATTCGTAGCTAGTGGCTAAAAGATTTAGAGTTGACAAATACGTTCTATTTCTAGTTGGAAACTGTACGTTTTCAAAAAACTATTTTTACAAAAAACACTTATATTTAATCTAATGGGACCCGCCTGCTTTAAAACGCATTTCTTGTGTAATAGTTATTAGGACGGAAGTTAATTATAGGCGAATGTAAACTATGCGGCAGAATTGCGTCCGATCCGATAAACTATATATGTCTCATTTATTACATCCAATACCTATTCCGCCCAGCCCAATCGCTCCATCTCTGTGATTCCACTACTTCTGTTGCTGGTTTTGTTAGTAACGAGTATTACTTCGGTTTTTCATCGGACCTTTCTCATTTATATTCAAAGTCTTTGTTTCTTATTTCAACTTGCTTGGAAAATTTATGCTCTGCTACGGCATTGACTGTGTGCCATCATTTCTAATCGCTTCCAGACATGCACAGTAGGGATGGACCGGGTCCACGGACCCGGACCCGGCACTACCCGATGATTTTTTTAGACCCGGACCCGGACCCGAATTTTTTGAGATTGAAGACCCGACCCGGACCCGGACCCGAAATTTTTAAAATTGGAGACCCGGACCCGGACCCGATCTTTCTAATTATTTCGGACCCGAGTAAAATAGAATTTGACTTAGCAACAGTCTTTTGCCAATAATGAAAAACAATTGCATTATCAAAAATTTTATTTGCCACTTCGAATAACACTCACATCAACATTCTGAGTTATACTTTCGTTTTAAATTTCTTTGAAATTATACTTAATGAAAAGCAATTTCTCTGCCGTCTTTCCATGCAAACGACGTCTGTTCGGCTGGTATATAAGTCTGGCTCCGCTAAACAGCTGTTCCGAAGGAATACTTGTTGCTGGCGATGAGAGAAACTTGCGTACAGCAGTCGCCAGTGTGGGAAAATCGTTGATATGATCTTTCCACCATTTGAGCGGCAAAGTGTCCGGGGATTCCTTCTTCAGCTTGGAATAATTATCGATTTCCTTAAAAAATTAACCGAAAGGAGATAAGGTTGAATTTCTAGAAGGCGTTGGTTTTTCCCAGCAGTTTGCTAGCGAAGCATCTACTATTTTCGAACATGGAAGCCTGTTCATCTTACGTACTCTTAAAAATGGTAATTTAATGGACATCTACATATATTAAAACGCAGAAAAATTAGACATGTCAGGTTAGGACAATAAATACTAGACACCTTATTAATGAAATTTGAAATGATTTGCTTGTTAGTCATGCTGTAGATATTTTTCCATTTTTCTTGCTTGATTTGCTATATGTTATTTTAAAAATTCTTTTATTGGAACTATTTCTTAAAAGCGTAAGGATGACGTGAAGTGGTACCTATCCTACCGATACAAAAGCATAACCTGATCCTGTCCTCATATGGCTGTACCACTAGTGCTTTCAGGATTATTGCACGAACGAAATGGCCCTTAAACAAAACAATGCAGTGTAATTGTCAAGCATTGAAGTAACTGCTTGCCGTAATGACATTGGGTAAAAAATGGCACACGGCCAATCACAAGATTTCGTGAGTTAAAAGATTTACTCCTATTTCAATAACATCAAGCGAATCGTACAACAGTAAATAAAGCACTTTGAATGCACACAACTAATAAAAAATTATACAAATCGCACACTACGTTCTTTTGCTTTAACTTTTCTGTAGTTGTCCTCGTCTTATCCGCGCATTTTGCTCACGTAGTCTATCAGCTACAACTTGATCTAAATTATGTGTTTATTTAAATTGCCGAAAATTTTGTGTCAGTGCATTGTGGTTTTGGAAATGTGCACTTCTACAAGATGTGTTGGACTCCGGACCCGGTCGGGTCTAGCACTGTGGACCCGGACCCGGGCCCGAAAATTGAAAAGCTGCAGACCCGGACCCGAAGTTTTAAAATGTTGAGACCCGGACCCGGACCCGAAAAATCCAAAATTTTGGACCCGGTCCATCCCTAATGCACAGTGAAAGATTTCTGGGGGGGTGGGATCGAAAAATTTTTTAAAGTGCCTTTTTTAACGTAAAAACGCTTGATATGCGTTGTAAACATGATTTTTAAGCATTTATGATAATGCTCTTTTTTTCTAGATTATGAAAACACGAAAAAATTTCGAAAAATTGAATTATATTGACCAAAATATAGTCAGAAAGTGACTATTTACTGCCACTTTGGCACGAAGCGCCAAAAATTTACAATTTTGAGCCATTTGAACGCTAAAAACGCTTAAATCTAGACACTTCCTATGAATTTTCTAAAAAGTGTGAATTCTGGGGGGGTGAAGAATTTTTTGCGGGGTGGGGATGGAACTCCCCCCCAAACCCCCATGATAATGTATGCTCGCTTCTATAAGTTAGCTCTTACTAAAATTTTTTATTTATATTACATCAAATCGCAATTATATTCATTTACTGTTTTTAGGATTCATAACAAATTTGGTATGTGTCATGCAAAAATATTTTCCTTGTCTGACTCCGACCCCCGGTCTCGGCCAAAAAGGTCGCCCCAGTCGATCACTAGTCTAGACCCTCCTAAACGCGCACGAGCATGTCTACTAATAACTATAACTCGACAACGATGAATCACTGTTCTTGTCAGAATAAAATCAATTGTTTAAGGTATCTAATTTAGTACGAATGTGGTTTTCGTGCTCGTTGTGCAGGTATCCCTTTTTATTTAATTATTGGTATCCGACGTCATAATCCCTTTATTATTTTATAGTACCTACCACGTTTTAGCACCCCTGAATGGGCCAACAAGAAACTCCGTACACAATCGCTTAGGGTCATAAAAATAAACTGACAATAAAAGTAATGAAAAATAGAAGCAATAATATCGCAATAAAAGGGCCTGTCTCGGTGCTCCAATTTCCACCAGTATTCAGCTAAAAGTTCTGGTAGTAAGTTTGCTAAAGTTTCACGTTTTTTGAAAGAATTATTATCATCGTTTTGATAAGTTTGCTAAAATTTGGAAGTACGTGCTTGATCTTCTCGTTCGCTGTTGACGCCATGGTTCAATAAACAACCGCTTAACAAAGGCTTATGCACTTTCCTCTTTTGACCTCGTAGTTTTCATAAACAGCCTCTTTACACTAACGGGGTAGATGCAGACACGCTTCGCGGGTTTAAGCATTATGCGAATAAACGGGCAATCCTTTTACAGGGAGACCGACACGCTACACTAACCCTTATTATTGGCTCCTTTAAAATTTCTACTCATTTCGCCGTTTTAGACGGATTTTACGACTGTCGCATTGTGACGGAAGATAGTTTTCCATTGTTTTGGCGCCCGGTGACTAAAAACGAAACGGCGATAACAAAGTCTTGCTGCTTTGCGGGCAAAGTGGCGTGCGAAGTGGCTTCTCCGAGGCAAGTCTACAATTTGGGCGACAAGCTCAATTTTTCGGCTAAATTAAACAGCTCGGGGCCACGGCCGGTTGAGCGGGCTAACTTTCGTCTTCTCCAGCTCGTCTTGTGTCGGACAGTGGAATCTGTTGACTTAAAGCCAGGCAAGCAAGTTTTTCTTTGTCCTTATACGGTTACTTTTAATTTTTGTGTGATTTGACTTCATTGCTGCTAAACTCGAATCTTACCCTACTTCTATTAATACTAATACTCTATTCGGAAAAAACACAAGGGTAATACAAAGTCGCAAGGAAAATAGAATAGCATAGAGTAAAATGCGAAATGTCCTGGACACACAGGCAAAATAGATTGCGCCCACATGCGCCCCATCAAAAAATTCCCGAAATCAACCTTTTTCAAATTTCTTAAAAGAAATAAAATGCTTTTGCATTTATCGTTGCACGCCAGGCATGCATACTGCGTAGGGGGCAAAGCGTTTTCGCTCTGTAGATAATACCTACATGTTTTGAAGTCAGTGTAGTGCTGAATGTACTGCAAGCAAATTTTGCCTTCAGTTATGGACATTGTTTGGTACTAGTCCATACATGCACAGCATGGGAATTCCAGCGGGGGAAGTGAAATTATAAAGTGGTAGGTACGCGTCAAAAACATAGTTTTTCAACATTTCTGACGATGCTCTATCTTTCTAGAGCATAAAAACGTAGAAAAATTTTGAAAAAAATCGTTAAAGTCGGAACAAATTGGTTACAACCTTATCCGAGTTTTGGCCATTTTCCTCCTCGAATTTCGTGTTTTTCGCATTAGTTTTTTTCTCGAATGACTGGGATTCAAACCTAGGACCTTTTGATTGGTAGTCGAGCGATCTAACAACTCAGTTATTTGGCTGATTAATAGAATCACGTGAACAACTTATTAGCATTAGCGATTGATTTTTTCGTTGCATATTTGCAGGCACGTAGCCGGCCGTCCTATTTTGGGGGCGGGGACTAACACCAATTTTTGGGGGGGAGACTAATCCCAAAAAGGACAAAATAGCACAAAATAACGTTTAAAAGTCCTATTTTTCCGATTTTTATTTAATTCTGAGGGTCCGACCGAACCCCCCACATTCCTCCAGAGATACATGCTTGCATATTTGATATCCTGGTGTCAACAGATTTGGTTTTAAATTAGCTCAGTTTTTTAAACTTTAGTTAAACTAATGTTGTTAGGTTGTTTGACGATTTACAATGACAGCCAGCCAGACATAACGTAAGTGTGGTCAGTGAGATGTGGGTCGCGTCGCTTACTTTACTCGTTGCATCCTTCTATTGAGGCTTAGTTCATTTGCTAAGCCAAGCTTGAAATATAAGAATTATATTTTGTTCTGCCAATAATTCAGGCTTAGGCGTAGGCTTAGCTGTGCATTACGGCGCCAGCAAATAATGTTATTTAAATATACGTAGACTGCTCACGCCATTAACAGAGTGAGGCGCCTTGAAAATGGTTTATGTAACAATTTCCAAATTTGAATTTTCAGCCGGGTGGCCTCAGCGGTCAAGATGACGAACTAGCAATCAGAAGGTCCCACGTTCGAGCCCCAGTGACTCCAAAACAAAGTTGCGCAAAAATGCGATATTTGAGTAGAAAAATGTGAAAATCCGGATAGGGTATAACCGACTAGTACCACCCATTGTTTAACAAGCAAGGCATTCTTACATGATTTTTTCAAAATCTAAAAAATGCTGTCTTAAGTATTTTTAGCCTTATTTTGGCTCAAAAGTGTCTAATTTCTGCTATTTCCTCACTTTTTGACTCCATTTTGCTCAATTGGTTCAAAGTTTTTGATATTTACTCGAAATTTTCTTTATGCATTGATTTTCTAGAAAATGAGAAATTCGTCAGAGACGCAAAAAATTTGCGTTTCTGTCGCATCTTTGTTTCTGAGCCAAAAAAGCGATTTAGAAAAATTTTGTGGTTTCACTCCCCTACCAGAATTCCCGTGCTGTGCATGTAATGCGCCCCTGCCAGTGCCGTACTTGGCTTTCCGGTTTTTAAGGGGGGGGCGAAATTTTTGAAGTTGAACACCTCAACAACTACGAATAAATAGGCAAAAGTAATAGTGTTTTTGAGCTTTTCTCATTGAGATCGGCACATAACAGAAGAAATAAGTTTACTAAGATAAAATTTGATTTAACAAAACTGTTGTAAATAAATAAATAAGGCGCGAAGCCCTTAAAACTTCTGGGTTTATTAGCTTAAAAAGTGTGCTAAAATCTATTCTAGCGGTCTTTTTAATGCGCTTTGAGTATCTTACCCTTTTAAAAAATATTCATACCTGCAAAATTTTTGGGGACTAGTCCCCCCACAGCTACGCCACTGGTGGTGGCGCTGCATTCAAAGAAATTTCGATTTTATCCTACTTTCAGCTAGAGATACGCTGGCATAATTAGTATAATAACCTAATTTTAGCGAGTGACAAGAATGATCTCGCGATGCTAGAAATTAAAAACAAGTGCTTGAATTCAGATTTTACCTAACGTTTGTGTCTAACTTTCGTACAAATCCAAACTGTTCTTTGTGCATATAATAAATGAGATTAAGCAACCATATTACAATTATGTGTCGAATTTAAAAACTACACGTGCTAAAGGAGCGCTGCTGTCGTAAAAGCCACTCTGAATAGACCACGACAAGTTGCAATATCATACTTAGCTTCGAAGCTGAATTCTTACACCACTCTTATAACGAGACGGGTGGCATTTACTTAAGTCACATCCGGTCATGCACAGCATGCGAATTCTGAGGAAAAGTGAAATTTCAAAGTGCCTTTTGGGCCAAATTTGGTGAATATGCGTCAAAAACATCATTTTTCGGCGTTTCTGACGATGCTTTATCTTTCCGGAGCATGAAAACATGAAAAAATAAAAAAAGTCGAAGAAATTGAAGCAAATATAGTCGAAGCATGAATACATAGACATGTTTGCGATTATCCGAAAGTTTCCGAGAAATTCTCAGAAAAGGTATTGACTTTATCAGTGTTTTTCTTCGGCAAAGATTTTTCCCTGTGTACAAAGACTCGGGGACCGCCTTTGTACATGTACAAAGATTTTTGGGAAGACAAAATTGCAAAAAAAGGTATAAAATTCGTAAAAATTTTCGGCGCTTCGCGTAGAAATGAGTAATTGTGCATTCTATATATTTTTATAATGTCAGAAATTGTATTTTGAAAGGAAAAATGTCAAATTTTTCGGCGCTTCGCGCCGTTCTGAGACGGTTATCAGTGATGTTTGCCCTCAGAAACCCAGAAATCGGCTAAGACACACTACCAAAGGTCGAACAACTGTTTTTGCCGCACTAAAATCGCTACTGTACCATAATATAGTACCCAAAAATTTAAGTGTACAAAATGTATAAAGACATTCAGGGACCATCTTCGTAAGCGTAAAAACGGACCTTGTACAAAAAGCACTGCTGTAAACCCAAATTTTCTTCAGCAACAGGCGACTTTCATTGGCGCGATGCTAAAAAGCCGTGGCTTTTTAATTCGTTTTTAGCAGCCGAGATTAACACGAATGATGGTCGTTGAGATTACACCGCTTTGGAGTAAATGACCTTCCGTAGTAATTGTTCAAGACGGTCTTAACCCGTCCAGTTTTGGAGGGATCTCTGAATCGTTGCTTAGCCGTCGCACATCCTGCGCATTTCTGAATGAAATTAGACGCGTACGCGTTTGTTTTAGAGGTTCGGATGACCACCTACGCGCGCACGGTTTGGGAGCAAGACGTTCAAAGGCCCTGCGGCGGCAAAGCGGGCGACGCGTGGAGCGGCGACTTCGGGTTCGCGGTGCCGGCGCTCTGTCCAACGATGGAGATGGACGACCAAGGCGTTTTGCTGCTCCGCGTCGCCTATCAGCTGCGCGTCGAGCTTTACGTTTCGAAAAAGACCGGAGCCAACGCGCTGCTGGAGATGCGGCTCCCCTTGGCGCTGGTCGGCGCTCCTTATATCACTCGGACGCAGAGCCTCAAGCGCGACGCGGCCGACGCTTCGGGTGGGCGGTGCGGCTTTTCTTTACATCTCGCGAATCAAAAATTTCAAGAAAAATTAGTAGAAAACTTGTACAAGATGTTCAGTTTCGGGGCTTTCGCGTCTTTTTGTTATCAAAATCGTTCGTATTATTCAAAATCCTTCGAAAGTATAAAAGTTGACGTATTTTGAGCTAATGCGGCGAGCTATTCGCCATACTGCCGCTAACGCCGTTAACGTATTAACGCGAGGGGCGGAGTCCGAGGGGGCCCGGGGCGGCTCCTCCCACCTCGGCCCAACTTCGTCGGCGAGATAAAAAATGATCTGTCGCTTATTTGAATCATACTTAAGTTTTTCTAGATGGAAATTTGCTGTTTCTGCCAGTTTTTCTGCAAGATCACTGTTGTCAAATGCGGTCTTTAAATACAAAAATCCGTCATTTCATGAACCTCCTAAAAAATCACTCGCGAGTCCTGTATTATTTTGAGAAATAGTACTCATATCTCCAAGCGACTAGCGAGACATCTGAAAAATGACGCCAAAACTGATTGCTCCATCCATGTTCAATTTTGGTTTCATTACCACATTCTCACGAGAAATGTGTTCATCCGCTGGTTTATGTTCAGACGTTGCGATCTCATTGAGTAACCGTGAATTTTAATGGTAAGTCTCTTCTAAACAGAAATTATGGATTGTCTTGAGCATTGTTTTTTTGTACAAGGTCCTTTATACATGTACAAAGATGGTCCCAAAAAGTCATTGTACATTTTGCGCATGCAAATTTTTGGTTGCTATTATTAGGTATAGTAGCGTTTTCGATGTCGTAAAACGGGGTTTTTTCGACCTTTAGTAGTGTTTTTAGCCAATTCCTGGATTTCTAATGACAAAAATACTAAAAATTGGCTTAAAACGGCGCTAAGCGCGTAAAAATTTGGTATTTGTGCTTCCTAAATACAATTTCGCTATTATTAAGAGATATAGGACAAACAATTACTCATTTCGGCGCGAAGCGCCGAAAATTTTCGGGAATTTCAGACTTTTTTTACAGTTGTTGTCTTCCCAAAAATCTTTGTACATGTACAAAGACGGTCCCGAAAAGTCTTTGTACATCGTGAAAAGAACGAAAAACTTTAAAGAATGGAATTTTTAGGGTTTGAATTAGACGATGAGCGTATATGCGCAGCATGGTCGGTATGGAGGACAAATATTGAGCTTTTTTCTGCAAAAAATTTCGTCAACAAAATAGTGTTAAAACTATGTTAATCTACAGTTTTTGTTCAATTTTAAGCACTTTTTGCGTTCACTCTGCAATATTTCTCCGGAAATTTTCAATTTTTCTATTCTGGGGATTTACAGACCCCAAAGCTACACATGGGCGTGGGGTTGGGGGTATACATCGTATGTGGGAAGCACCGAGATTCTGGGGGTGCAAGATTTTTCAAAGGTCAAAAAATGGCCTTAAAAATGGTGGTTTGGCAAAAAAGATCATTTTTCAACGTTTCTCATCGAGCACTATCCATTGGCATCGGAAAATTGCGAAAAAACTAGAAAATTTCGAAAATTTTATTCTGGGGGGTATTTTGGTTTCTGGGTGGTGTATACCCCCACCCCAAACTCGCCCTCCACGTCCAGGTATGGTATACACCCCGGAAGTCTAAAAACCTCCGCATACCGTAGACCCCCAGGATTCTATTTTTAGTAAAATTTTTGGCGATTCTCGGCAATTTTTAGCGATTTCACCACCCGCCCAGAATTTTCTTGCTACCCATGTATGCCCAGAGCCCCCGAGTCCGTGTCTAGTTTAGGAGTTTCTATAAACTATGCGAAAATATGACAAGTATTCTTTTCGGCATTCAGGTTTAAGCCGTGTCATTTTGGCGCCTGCAGCATTGTGGAACGCGATGATGAGCAACAGTGCCTGTGGAGCTCGGCCCCTTTTACGCCACTCTATCCAGTCATGTAATTCTAATTTTTTCCGCGACAGTCGTCCGCTTCTTAGTAGAGCTCGTAGTGTTTTTTTCGTACTTCTTACGCTTTGTCCAATTCGTTTGATCGATAAGCATCGTATAGAAGGCGCTTTGACCATTTTTCTCGTAACGGTTGTAGCTTTTTGCGCCAATGCTGCGGTTTTAAATTTTATTTGACGCTCTTACGCAAAAAATAGAACTTCGGAGCAGCGCACTTCTTTGCTTACTCGCAATTGCGGTCGAGCGCCCGTGACGATTTCAGTATAATTAGTACGCGTATTAAGCGGGAAAGGTGGGGGCGTTTTGACCACACCTTGGCGTGGGGGGTGGGGGGTATGCACCCCCCAGAAACCAAAATACCCCCCCAGAAATCAAAATACCTTCCCCCACAATTCAATTTTTGAAAATTTTTTTCGTTTTTTCCGCAATTTTCTGATGCCAATGGATAGTGCTCGATGAGTAACGTTGAAAAGTGGTGTTTTTCGCCATACCACCATTTTTAAGGCCATTTTATGACCTTTGAAAAAATCTTGCACCCCCAGATTTTGGGTGCCGCCTACCTACGGTAATTACCTAGTACCTACATACATACTGTGCATAGTACCTATTGCATTAGCAGTCTTGTGACAGCGCTTCTCATTTGTGTACATACATAGTTTATTATTTACGTTTTCAACCTTATACTATCGATATTGTCGAAAGCGGGACAAGTGCCGCTTTTTATCGCCGCTTCTACGGCGTTTTGCTACCTTCACAAAGTCTTATGTGCCTATAAGATGTTCTGAATACATTATGTTCTGTCTTATTATTCGTCGAGATTAAAATTCTTCGAGTTTTAGCATACGATCGGGAAAAGCGCAATAAAAGCATGGACTTTATTTCAACTCTATTTCAATAACCAATCAATTCGTGCGGAAGTCTACATCTAAATACCTACTGATTTATTTCTCTCGTAAACCGCTACAACAGGCATTCATTTATGGAAAATTAAAAAAAGGTATCAGCTCATTTGTATAGCACGACTGCGACCTACAGGTCGCAGTCGTGCTATACCACCTATTTTGCAAGTTTGCATCGCCTTACGTTATTATTCTTGTGGAACCTTTCAAATAACAATAGGCGATACTGAGCATGTCAGCCAGCCTACTGTTAATCTAATAATTCATAAAGTTTCTAAAGCACTGGCTACACGAATCGGTCAGTACATTAAATTCCCTTCCCTGGAGCAATTAAAGCGCATAAAGGATGAATTTTACAAAAAAGCTGCATTTCGTGGTAAGTTGAAGTTCAACGATCTAAAAAATCGTATCGACCGCATTTCTTTCATTTTACAAAATATTTCAAAACAATTGAATGTCTCGTTTGAAATCATATGTACATGAGCAGCAAGGAAATTATGGGGGTTCGGATGGGGTAAAATCATCACAAAGTCTATGGAGAATTACCGATTTTTTTGACGGGGTCCACCAGATTCTCGAGAGTCCATCCAGACCCCCACGCCCATGTGTATTTGAAATTAACATTCAAAGCTAACATTAAATAATCTCCACTTGTTCTTGTCTCTCGTTCTATTTTATCAAGAACAGATTTAGGGGTAAAACAAATATGCATACGTGAGTAAAGACATTATTTAATGTTTTATATCTTTTTTTAGCTAAACATCGAATTTTCTTGTTTTTCACTTTATACGCCTGTATATGCTTGTTGCATTTTATTCGGTTCTAAGCATTAGGTTGTCTATAGACCGGTCTAAAGGCTTTTAGACTGGTCTACATTTAGACCGTTTTAAAAAACGCATTGTGAATACAGACTTTAGACCGGTCTAAAGGTAGACCGGTTTAAAGTCTATAGACCGGTCTATAGCCCTTTTTTGGTCTATAGACTTTAGCCCCCTTTGTGAATACGGCCCCTGGTTCAAAGCCTATCGATGTTCCAAATGCAGTCAGTCATAGGCGTAGCCAGGGGGCATTGGGGGTACCTGCCCCCCCCGAAATTTTTCAGAAAATGTTGTTGATTTTTTGTTGCAATAATGTGTGTCCAGAAAATTGAGTCCAAAAAGGCAAAAACGTCAGAATTTTCCGCGCCAAGTCATTATTATTTATTGCTATACAGATCCAACAAATTTAAAAGCATGAATCAGCTAAAATGATCCAGCACTCCAAATCTCTTTAGTAATTTGATGCACTATTTGTTCGTTGAATGAAACTGCGCATGCTTGTTGAGCATGATACTAAAAGTGCGAAAATGATTGTGAACCAGTTTGTCTATTCTCTGCTTTGTTTGTCCTTTGTGTACCAGTTTGTCTATCCTTTGTTTCGTTTATCTTTCTTTACAAGGACACATGATCCTATTTTAATTGGAAGGAATGGCCAAATTTTCTTATGTTTTTGCGCATTTCTTGTTCTACATATGAACTGCATTTTGTAAATTAGAAGGCCACAAATGGGCATGAAAACGGTAAGAACAAAATTTTCATGGATACATCTTTCTATATCTTATTGACAGCGACCCGTTGCTGCGCTATGTACCTAGCAGAGGTCGAAAACGCATTTCAGATCAGTTTGTGCAATGTAGGAGTTCATCAATTTTAAGTGTTTTTGGGTTTGCTTACAAACCGAGATTTGGCCGATTTTGCGAAAATTTTAACGTTACTATTTAACATTAAAATGTTCTTCTACAAAATGTTCTGGTACTCTGCCCCGGATCCCGCTCGCCACCTCAGACGTCCCGCAGCCATAAAATCTCGTTGTACATGTGCAACGAGGTTTTAGGGAGAACAAGCCAGATAAAAGGGTTAAGAATATCTAAAAAATTTGTCTGTTTTGTATGATTTAAGCGGTATAAATTGAGTTTTATGTGCAAAAACGTTAAAATTTTTCCGGCGCATAGCGCCGCCAGTTACTGTTCTTTCTTTCTGTAAAGTGCCAGCATTGCGTTTTAAAGCCTGAATCACTCAAAATATTTTCAGTATAAGTTAGTAATTCGCAGTTTTCTTGTTAGAAGCTTGAATTGTCAAAACTGTTTTGTACAAATTGATAATTTTCTGCTCTATCAGATTATTAGTATTCACAGAGCTACAAACTGTTAAGGGTGGAAAAAATGACTAAATTTCTTGGCACTTTGCGCCACTTATGAATTCCGAACTGTTTGTCAATAGAAAGGCCGTAAATTCTACACGAAAACGTTTATGCCCCCCAAGCCAAAATTCTGACTACGTCTCTGCAGTCAGCTCCAGATTGACTAAGACTTGTTTTTGAATAAATTTTCATTTCCGGTAGATTTCAAAATTGCTTTTCGTCAATGTGTTTTCCTGCTTCAAATGTTTTAATGACGCTATGAAGATACAAAACCTACTTCACAATTTTTTGCTTTGAATTATGAAAATGACTTAAATTTAATTAATTGCACACGAATTCTTCAGATTAAAGCCTTGATTCTATTTAATCTTGCATTAATTTTTCAATAATTTTAGTGCTTAAATATCACTTTGCCTTAGACCTCACTGTCAACCGTAAATATTCGATGTTCACTGCATTCTCTTTTATCTAAGGTCCTTCCCGGGTACTCGAATTACCCGGGTACCCGGGTAATGAAATAGCCGGGTACTCGGGTAGTAAAATTTGCAAAGTGTGCAGCTCTAATCTCAACCCAGCTCAAGTTGATGAATTAACTTGTTTCAAAGTTTACACTTGTCTTGAAATGTTTTTGGTTCCTAATTTGTGTAGCACTCTAGACCTTAAATACAACAGCAGCGAGCTCTCATCTGCTGAATCATCATAAATAATTAAATAAGATTTTTGGTTAATTTTAGGGTTGAGAAAGAATATAGAATTTTGAACGAAATAAATAATTAAAAAATATTCACCATTCCAATCCACTAAAATTATAGAAGTCCTCGACGATGGAAAGGCCGGCCTAACACACCCTTGGTATAGTAAACCCCTGGGTGGGTTTTATTATTTTATTTGGATAAATACACACGGCGTAGCCGGGAAGCAAAATCAAAATATTACAAAACGCTATTTCCCAAAAAATACTACACTGAAATGTAATACGACAACTGACTAACATCGACCAATTCGTTAATACCCAATTTACATGTCTCAATTGGCGTCCATCGACGCTCACATAAAATAGAACTGAACGATATTATAGGTTATGTAAATACTAATAATGAACATGAACGTGAAATCATAGGTAGCGCGTTAGCGCGTACCTATAATATACTTGGGTACCCCCAACACCTGGGCACCCCCTACAGCTATAACGGGACACTTCTGGAAGGTGCGGTTTTTTTAAAAAGAAAGATAATAAAAAAATTCGCTGCCCGTGTTTTTTTGTTTTTCTTGAAACTCAAAATTGACTGTGTAAAGAAGGTGTAAAGTTTTTGTGTAACGTTATAACATAGGACAAATTTTGGGACCTTTTTACTGCGGCATGTGGACAACTGAGTATTGATGACTCGAAGGATTGAACAGAATAGGATGATAGAGGGATGAATTCTACAGATGACACTTTTTTTGATTTTTGAAATTCGCATTATTTATCGAACGGCAGTGTAAAGAGTGCGAAAATCTGGGGGTGAAAAAGCACTTTTTGGTCGAGTTTTCAACCTTCCTATGTCCGATACTAACTCCGGTTATGAGGTTTTTGAAATGTTTTCTGACAGAAATGTAGAGCGGATCAAGAGCTACATTCTGCATATAAGCAAAGTCTTCTATGCTCTATGGTGAGTTAGATCCTGGGGTTTAAAGTTTACACTCTAGTGGATGGTGTAAAAAAACGGATTTTAACTAAGATTTCTCTGCCAAATTTTTCCGCTTATGAGTCAGTGCAAATCGAAGACAGCATTAATAAAGTGCCTCACAGGGGCTAAACATCGCAGCAAACCGCATTTAAAAAACGCAATATTGAGTTATTTATGGGGGTGTAAAGTTCGAAATCAGAGGTAAAAAATGGGCTAAAAAACACGTTTTTTCCGAAGTTTGATTGATAAATCATGCCAAATAATTTTTGCAACAGAATTTTGGCACACAGGAATGTACTACGATTTAAAAGCTACAAATTGTACCAAACCGAATTTATTTAAACTCAATGGGGAGTTCGGTACGGAATTTTAAAGTTTACAGTGTTCTAAATGATGGAAAATACGTTTTTGTTGCGTTTTTTGTTCGCCACTTTCTCCGTCCAGAAGTCGGGATAAGTCTAATAGAATAAAAATAGAGTGCTTTATATCGGGTGCATGTCAAAGCAAATTGTCTATACATTAATATTTAGCGAGTGTAAAGTCAAAAATTTGGAGTTTTAAATGCGTTTCTGTCTTGTTTTTTCTGCCTGCTTCTCCGGTTACGAGTCAGGGACACGTTTATCAAGTCTAGAAATGGACCAGGAATCAAATTTGATATGCCAGTCTGGCGCATATGTTTACACTCTATGGTGTTGTAAAGTAGTTTACACCAATTGTTAGTTTGCCCATAGAACATTATGTAGACTTAATTTTTTCATAAATATTAATCGTAATATCGGAACAATATCAAAATTACGAATCTGACTAAAATCTTCTTTACACTAGGTGTTTACATGAAGTTTACACTACATATATATTTATCTTCGTTTTTGAGCATTCCTGAAACCTAAGTTTTTCTTGGAGCCTAGAAGTTTTCAAAGGATCAAATGTGAGACGTCACGTAGGCGCGTTTGTTTACATCCAACAGTGATGTAAAGTAGTTTACATTCATTGTTTATATGTCCTCAGACCATTGTAGAGACATAATTTTTTCATGAATGTTGATCATAATATCCGAGTAATTTTTTACACTGCATGTTAGCCTTTGTTCTAGAGCATTGCAAAAATCGAAATTTTTTCCTGAGATATAAAAATTTACAGGGAATGAAATATATACGTCAATTGGGCGCGCTTGCTTACACTCAGCAGTATTGCAAAGTGGTTTAAACCTAATGTTTATTGTCTTTAAAACATTATGGAGACTCATTTTTCCATAAATGTTGAAAGAAATATCGGAGCAATATCAAAATTACGAATCCGACTAAAATATTCTTTACGCTATGTGTTTGTGTAAAGTTTACGTTACGTGTTAACCCTAATTCGATAGACTTGCAGAGACTTTGTAACTGAAGTCAAGAAATTTTCAAGGATTCATATGTGAGACATCAATTAAGTGAGTTTGTTTACCCTCAAAAGTAATCTAAAGTGATTTAAAAATTATGTTCAAGTGTCCTTAGATCATTGAAGAGATGTAATTTTGTCTTAAATGGGTTACATTAAAGTTAAATCTTTCTTAGCCGTGTTTATAATATGTTTCACAAAATCTTGCACATGGAGAGCTATCGTTTAATTGATGTAAATTGCCTGCAAAAGTGGTTTAAAATGAACCAGCAATCACACTACTGTGCACAGAAGTCGACAAAGATATACAGCTTTATTGTAATCATGTACATTAATAAGCCGTAAACTGTTAGTATTCTCTACACCTAGTAGTTGTGTAAAGTTTGCACTATTCATTTGTTGTTAATATGTAGTCTATACTACAAATTTATTTTACTACCAAATCAAAGCGTTAGTGTTCCTTACATTTGATATTTGCGTGAAGTTTTTGAATTTTTGCCGAAAATCTTTGCCTTCTAATTTACCAACATCCCGCCTTTTCCATTTTCTTGAAGTTTAAAATCTTTTATAATTCTCTCATAATTTAATGGTAGGTTTTAACTTTAAGTTTCTCTTGGTTTACAACTCTCGCTTAGCAAGCTCATTTTTCAAAACTTTTTCATAGTGATCAGATTACTTGCGTTTAGTTTGGAATTTGTGGACGGTCGTTATTTTATTACTCGGCTTAAATAAACCGAGTGACTATCTTTTGATTATTTTCTTCATCGCAAATTCAAACACCCAATTTTCAATTTGAAAATTGACCCAATTTTCAATTTGAAAATTGATCCAATTTTCAATTTCAAAATTGAAAATTGGGTGTTTTCAATTTCAAAAGTCACAACACATTGTGCTTGTGTATTGATTGAGTGAGGATTTGCAATGTGAATTCGTTGGTTAAATTTTTGTGCTTGATTATAAGTGAACTGCACATTAAGAAGAAATAACTTAATGCAGTTTTAATTTGAAAATGGATGGTGTCAATAAGGTTGTCTTGTTTAAAAAGGATAATGCTGATGTTAAGAACAATATTGTTTTCCGCGTTCTTGGACTGTTGTCATTATTGTGGCATGTTACTGATTGTGTTTACTGACTGATGTACTGAAATCACGCTAATTAAAAGTAGTGTACTAGCAAAGAAAAATGCTCCGATGGAACAAAAAAGATGAATATACTTGGAATTGTGGATTATTATGGATGTAAAAGGAGGGGACTAGGAAAAATCTACCTAAAGTCGGAAAATCTGCTAAAAATCACACTTTCTCTAAGCAACGCAAAAAATCGATGTATATTCTGCGGCCTCTAAAAAAGTGTATTTTTTAAATAATGTTCGAAGTTTCAGATAAGAGTGTATAAACGAAATCTATCAAGGTTACTTTTTTAAATTGCTGGCACATGATTGATAGAAAACTAAGAGGTATTGTATTTAAAGTTGTTTTGTTTTATGAGCATTATAGCAAGCAAAGCAGGAGCCGATTGATTAGTGCACACAATCGTTTCGGGCATGCTAGTGTATCTACATTAAGTCTGTTTCAAGTCAACTTACGTGTTTCCTACTGTTTTTAACCAACCATGTCTTCAATTGTCTTCGATGTTTGCTATTTCATTCAATTGGCTTGGAAGACTGTTAGTTTACTTAATATCATTTCCCATAGCTGCTACATAGCTAACGTGCTGCTGTTTCAATCATTGTTATGGTTGAATATTTATTTTAATCTGTTGGCCGCAGAATATACATCGATTTTTTGCGTTGCTTAGAGAAAGTGTGATTTTTAGCAGATTTTCCGACTTTAGGTAGATTTTTCCTAGTCCCCTCCTTTTACATCCATAATAATCCACAATTCCAAGTATATTCATCTTTTTTGTTCCATCGGAGCATTTTTCTTTGCTAGTAATACAATATAGGTACGTGTTTTACTAAAATGATCATTATAATGCAAAGAAATCGTACATTCAATAATTTATATAAGTAAAATACTGATGTTATCATATACGTAACTCTGGTTTACCGGACAAGTATCTAAAATGATTTTGTAATAAAAATTAGGGATTTATTTGAGAACTGAAGGCATAGTCACGAGTACACACATCGCAAAAATGGCTACTCGCGTTTGGCTATGTTAACCGATACACTATCAAGCTGTTTTTGGCATGGCCTATGCGAACTGCTAAAACAAGTTCGCCCCGTGTAACTCTCACAGTTACACTTCCCCACGTTTCGGAAAAATTCGAAACGCAGTATCGAATTTTCCAAAACAAACGGCGGCTGAGTGCGCCTCAATTTAAGCAATCGTATCTACGATCCTCACGGCCAGACGTTTTAATAAAACGAATAATGACGTAGACACGTCATAAACACGAACATCGTGCAAAAACGTCATGGTTCAATATGATCAATACACGTGCAATGGACTTTCACACGGTTTGATAACTTTTATCCACTCCTTCAGTCCTCGGGGTAGGAAAAAGTTTTAGGATGAAATATTTTAGATTGGGTTTGAACCACACCTGGGCGTGGGGGTTGGGGGTATGCAACCCCCAGAAACCAAAATACCCCCCCCCCAGAAATCAAAATACCCCCAGAATCCAATTTTTGAATTTTTTTTCGTTTTTTTTCGCAATTTTTTGATGCCAATTGATAGTGCTTGATGAGAAACGTCGAAAAATGGTGTTTTTATCGCAATACCACCATGTTTAAGGCCATTTTTCGACCTTCAAAAAAATCTTGCACCCTCTCAGAATTTTTCTTGCTGCCCACGTATGGTTTGAACCACACATGGGCGTGGGGGGTATGCACACCCTCCAGAAGTTGAAATACCCCCCCCCCAGAAAAATTTTTTTTTTGCTTTTTTGGCAATTTTTTGATGCCATTGGATAGTGCTCGATGAGAAACGTCGAAAAATGGTGTTTTTTCGCCATACCACCATTTTTAAGGCTATTTTTAACCTTTGAAAATTTTTCACCCCCCAGAAATTTTTTCACCCCCCTCAGAATTTTGGTGCTGCCCACCTATGGTTTGAACCCTTGTCCGTTAAAGAGTTACGATATCTTAACAACAATATCGCTTTGATATTGAGCAAATAGGATTGTAAACACTAGATTGTAAAGCACATAAGATCATAATGCAAGAGAAAATTAAGAGAAATGATGAAAAAATTAACACAACGCGATAAAAGTCTGGGAATCCACATCCGGAAAACAAACTGCTGGCCAATGGGGTGACGATCGCAGAGTTTATAGCTGTGCTTCCCTTTCTTTGCGCAATAACCATCCGCGTTTTTCAGATTTCGATTTGGGCAGAAATCTCCAAATCTTTCCTCAATAACCATTCTCGTTTTTCGGATTTCGATTTTGGGCAGAAATCTCCATATCTTTCCTCGATAAGCATTCTTGTTTTTCGGATTTCGATTTGGGCAGAAATCTCCAAATCTTTCCTCGATAACCATTCTCGTTTTTCGGATTCAGATTTGGGCAGAAATCTCCAAATCTTTCCTCAATAACCATTATAGTTTCGATTTGTGCCATGGCTTGTGAAATAGTCACAGTAGCCGGCGCGGGTGTGGTTATTGAAGCAGCGGCTGTTTTGGTTACCGTGAAGGCATGACCGGGCCCAGCTGAGAGCTGGCAGCGGCCTGCAACTTTGGTAACCTCAACACTAGGCTGTCCCAAACAGACTGAAACAATGGCATTGTCGTCGTTGTGGTGATATGTGATTTCGATCGTTGTTCGGATCTTGGCACACTAGCCTTACATCCCGAAGAGAAATTGCTAGCAATAGGTGCAGTCCAAACAACAGTGTCGGAAATCGCAAAACATCCCAACAAACAAAAAAATTTATGACCGCGAGGGCTCGCGAGTTGAATACAACAGACAAAAGGTCCATTTTTATGCTCGTACTTTGGCAAAAAAATTTTTTGAAAAAGGGCTTCCCAATCCCAGAAAAAAAATGAATTTTCGATAATTAAGGAATTGAAAATCGTTTCCCAAAAATAAAATAGAATGAATTAAATTTGCGGCAATGGATTAGGGAAGCTTAACTGCTTAGTAGCAGCTACTTCCTCCATTGCTGTGCAAAATTCATTCAAATTGGCTGGTTCGCGACTTTTATACTAAAATCGCTGACCAACTGACTCCAAGAGTTCCTCTTTGCTGTTGGCAACTTGCTCAGCCATGGTTCAGCAAAAGGAGAAATGTCAGATAATGGGATTGTATGTGCGGTTTTAGAGCCATTTAATAAACGTACCGGCGCGCAGTCCCGTAATCTCTTCTCCCGGCCCGGTAAGTCCGAAAAACTTATGACTACAGCCGGAGCCAGAGGGCGATGTGGTAGCTTTACCAAAACAAAATCGCCAGGGACATATGCGTGCTTTTCGGCAATTAAATCCGAATAAGGTAGTTTAGGCTCTGGAAGAAGTCTATTTCGATGAATGAGATGGGTAATTAAAGGATTATAGACATATACAATTTTTGCGGTTTCAGGCGTTGGTAGTGCCACGATTCTATACGGGCCTACACGCTTAGGTGATACTTTACCAATATCGGGATCTATCACCGAAGTATTATTAAGACTAGCAAAGAAAAATGCTCCGATGGAACAAAAAAGATGAATATACTTGGAATTGTGGATTATTATGGATGTAAAAGGAGGGGACTAGGAAAAATCTACCTAAAGTCGGAAAATCTGCTAAAAATCACACTTTCTCTAAGCAACGCAAAAAATCGATGTATATTCTGCGGCCAACAGATTAAAATAAATATTCAACCATAACAATGATTGAAACAGCAGCACGTTAGCTATGCAGTAGCTATGGGAAATGATATTAAGTAAACTAACAGTCTTCCAAGCCAATTGAATGAAATAGCAAACATCGAAGACAATTGAAGACATGGTTGGTTAAAAACAGTAGGAAACACGTAAGTTGACTTGAAACAGACTTAATGTAGATACACTAGCATGCCCGAAACGATTGTGTGCACTAATCAATCGGCTCCTGCTTTGCTTGCTATAATGCTCATAAAACAAAACAACTTTAAATACAATGACCTCTTAGTTTTCTATCAATCAGGTGCCAGCAATTTAAAAAAGTAACCTTGATAGATTTCGTTTATACACTCTTATCTGAAACTTCGAACATTATTTAAAAAAGACACTTTTTTAGAGGCCGCAGAATATACATCGATTTTTTGCGTTGCTTAGAGAAAGTGTGATTTTTAGCAGATTTTCCGACTTTAGGTAGATTTTTCCTAGTCCCCTCCTTTTACATCCATAATAATCCACAATTCCAAGTATATTCATCTTTTTTGTTCCATCGGAGCATTTTTCTTTGCTAGTACACTACTTTTAATTAGCGTGATTTCAGTACATCAGTCAGTAAACACAATCAGTAACATGCCACAATAATGACAACAGTCCAAGAACGCGGAAAACAATATTGTTCTTAACATCAGCATTATCCTTTTTAAACAAGACAACCTTATTGACACCATCCATTTTCAAATTAAAACTGCATTAAGTTATTTCTTCTTAATGTGCAGTTCACTTATAATCAAGCACAAAAATTTAACCAACGAATTCACATTGCAAATCCTCACTCAATCAATACACAAGCACAATGTGTTGTGACTTTTGAAATTGAAAACACCCAATTTTCAATTTTCAAATTGAAAATTGGATCAATTTTCAAATTGAAAATTGGGTCAATTTTCAAATTGAAAATTGGGTGTTTGAATTTGCGATGAAGAAAATAATCAAAAGATAGTCACTTGGTTTATTTAAGCCGAGTAATAAAATAACGACCGTCCACCAATTCCAAACTAAACGCAACTAATCTGATCACTATGAAAAAGTTTTGAAAAATGAGCTTGCTAAGCGAGAGTTGTAAACCAAGAGAAACTTAAAGTTAAAACCTACCATTAAATTATGAAGAGAATTATAAAAGATTTTAAACTTCAAGAAAATGGAAAAGGCGGGATGTTGGTAAATTAGAAGGCAAAGATTTTCGGCAAAAATTCAAAAACTTCACGCAAATATCAAATGTAAGGAACACTAACGCTTTGATTTGGTAGTAAAATAAATTTGTAGTATAGACTACATATTAACAACAAATGAATAGTGCAAACTTTACACAACTACTAGGTGTAGAGAATACTAACAGTTTACGGCTTATTAATGTACATGATTACAATAAAGCTGTATATCTTTGTCGACTTCTGTGCACAGTAGTGTGATTGCTGGTTCATTTTAAACCACTTTTGCAGGCAATTTACATCAATTAAACGATAGCTCTCCATGTGCAAGATTTTGTGAAACATATTATAAACACGGCTAAGAAGGATTTAACTTTAATGCAACCCATTTAAGACAAAATTACATCTCTTCAATGATCTAAGGACACTTGAACATAATTTTTAAATCACTTTAGATTACTTTTGAGGGTAAACAAACTCACTTAATTGATGTCTCACATATGAATCCTTGAAAATTTCTTGACTTCAGTTACAAAGTCTCTGCAAGTCTATCGAATTAAGGTTAACACGTAACGTAAACTTTACACAAACACATAGCGTAAAGAATATTTTAGTCGGATTCGTAATTTTGATATTGCTCCGATATTTCTTTCAACATTTATGGAAAAATGAGTTCCATAATGTTTTAAAGACAATAAACATTAGGTTTAAACCACTTTGCAATACTGCTGAGTGTAAGCAAGCGCGCCCAATTGACGTATATATTTCATTCCCTGTAAATTTTTATATCTCAGGAAAAAATTTCGATTTTTGCAATGCTCTAGAACAAAGGCTAACATGCAGTGTAAAAAATTACTCGGATATTATGATCAACATTCATGAAAAAATTATGTCTCTACAATGGTCTGAGGACATATAAACAATGAATGTAAACTACTTTACATCACTGTTGGATGTAAACAAACGCGCCTACGTGACGTCTCACATTTGATCCTTTGAAAACTTCTAGGCTCCAAGAAAAAATTAGGTTTCAGGAATGCTCAAAAACGAAGATAAATATATATGTAGTGTAAACTTCATGTAAACACCTAGTGTAAAGAAGATTTTAGTCAGATTCGTAATTTTGATATTGTTCCGATATTACGATTAATATTTATGAAAAAATTAAGTCTACATAATGTTCTATGGGCAAACTAACAATTGGTGTAAACTACTTTACAACACCGTAGAGTGTAAACATATGCGCCAGACTGGCATATCAAATTTGATTCCTGGTCCATTTCTAGACTTGATAAACGTGTCCCTGACTCGTAACCGGAGAAGCAGGCAGAAAAAACAAGACAGAAACGCATTTAAAACTCCAAATTTTTGACTTTACACTCGCTAAATATTAATGTATAGACAATTTGCTTTGACATGCACCCGATATAAAGCACTTTATTTTTATTCTATTAGACTTATCCCGACTTCTGGACGGAGAAAGTGGCGAACAAAAAACGCAACAAAAACGTATTTTCCATCATTTAGAACACTGTAAACTTTAAAATTCCGTACCGAACTCCCCATTGAGTTTAAAGAAATTCGGTTTGGTACAATTTGTAGCTTTTAAATCGTAGTACATTCCTGTGTGCCAAAATTCTGTTGCAAAAATTATTTGGCATGATTTATCAATCAAACTTCGGAAAAAACGTGTTTTTTAGCCCATTTTTTACCTCTGATTTCGAACTTTACACCCCCATAAATAACTCAATATTGCGTTTTTTTAAATGCGGTTTGCTGCGATGTTTAGCCCCTGTGAGGCACTTTATTAATGCTGTCTTCGATTTGCACTGACTCATAAGCGGAAAAATTTGGCAGAGAAATCTTAGTTAAAATCCGTTTTTTTACACCATCCACTAGAGTGTAAACTTTAAACCCCAGGATCTAACTCACCATAGAGCATAGAAGACTTTGCTTATATGCAGAATGTAGCCCTTGATCCGCTCTACATTTCTGTCAGAAAACATTTTAAAAACCTCATAACCGGAGTTAGTATCGGACATAGGAAGGTTGAAAACTCGACCAAAAAGTGCTTTTTCACCCCCAGATTTTCGCACTCTTTACACTGCCGTTCGATAAATAATGCGAATTTCAAAAAACAAAAAAAGTGTCATCTGTAGAATTCATCCCTCTATTATCCTATTCTGTTCAATCCTTCGAGTCATCAATACTCAGTTGTCCACATGCCGCAGTAAAAAGGTCCCAAAATTTGTCCTATGTTATAACGTTACACAAAAACTTTACACCTTCTTTACACAGTCAATTTTGAGTTTCAAGAAAAACAAAAAAACACGGGCAGCGAATTTTTTTATTATCTTTCTTTTAAAAAAACCGCACCTTCCAGAAGTGTCCCGTTATAGCTGTAGGGGGTGCCCAGGTGTTGGGGGTACCCAAGTATATTATAGGTACGCGCTAACGCGCTACCTATGATAAACGATATCCGAAACAGCAAAATAATGTTCGGTGACGGATTTATCGTATTGCGTTTTTTGTTGTTTACGTGCTTGTGATAGATTTTTAGAAGCTATTTCGTGCAAATCTTGCAACGTAAGCTTTAAATCTATGACATACTTTTCCGCAATTGGTGGTAAATTTGGATTTATAGTTAGATCATTTATGAGTAAAATATCGAGAGGAAATGCGGGTTCGCGACCATATAGCATTTCAAAAGGTGAGATATTTGTTGATGCTTGCGGAGTCGCACGATACGCGAACAATGCAAATGACAAATATTGCTCCCAATCATACTCATTTCTTGCGCTTAATTTGGATAAACCATCAATGAGAGTTCGATTATAACGTTCAACGAGACCATCACACTGAGGGTGATATGGGGTCGTGAAGATTTTTGAACGTTAAGTAATTTACAAACTTCCGAAATCAAGGCAGATGTAAAATTCGAACCCTGATCGGTTAAAAATCGTTTAGGAACTCCATAACGTGGAATGATTTCGTGCAATAAGAGATTAGCTATAGTTGTAGCTTTTATGTCGGAAACAGCAAAAGCTTCCACATATTTGGTAAAGTAATCCATGAAAACTACAATTTGGTCATTACCGGATGATGATCGCGGCATATGCAAACAGTCACATGCGATAAGTTCAAAAGGTGCAGACACCTCAATTGGTTGCATAGGAACAGATGTAGAATTTAATGCGACCTTGCGTTGCAAGCAAACATCACAATTCTTACACCAAGCGATCACATCATTTTCCATACGCGGCCACCAATAACGCATTTGTATGGCGGGCAAGATTTTACGTGATGAAAAATGAGCTCCAAAAATGGAATCATGAAATTCGGTCAAAATAAAACGACGTAGTGATTTGGGAATTACTAGCTGATGAACGACAGTAGGTGAACGCTTTGGTTGGAAACGACGAAAAATGATATCGTTTACGAGAAAAACTCGTCACGATATTTTTTCGTTGTTAAATCGTTCAACGCGATGCAAATTTTATGCAATTCGTCATCAGCGCGCTGCTCTGCGAGTAATCGCGCAGGCGTTAGCATTTCAGCTTTTTCTGCTTCAGTAAGCTGAATGCGCTCACGAAAAGTAGGAGTTTGATTATTTGTAGGGTCAATGGGCGCATTAGGATTATTAGATGGTAAAGTAGGAATATTATCGCGTGGTCGGTCAGGTGGGACCGATTCGTCCTCAGATTCAGAATCTTCTGAGTCTAAATTTGCGATATTAACGATAGATTTTCGTTCGAGTTTATATTTATGTTCAGCATGATCATATTTAGGATGTCGTGGATAGTAGATCCGCTGCGCAGTTATATGCGCCAGGAACGTACACGATTTCATACTCATATTCCTGTAATTTGAGACCCCAACGACGTAATCGACTCGATGGGTCTTTTACATTCACAAGCCAAGTTAGTGCTTGGTGATCGGTTTCAACAATAAATTTTGTACCATATAAGTAATGTCTATAATGTTTGATTGCCCAGACAACTGCTAACGCTTCTTTCTCCGAAGTAGCATAGTTACATTTGGCAGAATTTAGCACACGACTAGCGTAGCTAAGAATGAAGCGAGATTTCGACGGTAAATGCTTTTGTGTTAAAATAGCACCTAACGCATAGTTACTAGCGTCAGTTGTTAAAATAAATTGGTGGTCATCGTCGAATTTAGGCAGTTGCAATATTGGAGGCGAAGTAAATGCTTTTTTCAATAGATCAAAAGCAGTTTGATGCTCGCCAGTCCAGCAAAATTCAACATCTTTATGAAGAAGATGGAATAAGGGTTTAGCGATTTTAGCCAGATCTTTAACAAATTTTTCAAACCATTGGACTAAGCCAAGGAATTTTTGTAAAGATTTAACCATTTTTGGAACGGGAAATGCGACTAAATTGGTGACTTTGGACATATCGGGAGCAATGCCAAGCGAACTAATGCTATGGCCAAGAAATTTTACTTCGGCTTGAGCGAGATGACATTTATCAGGTTTAACCCGTAATTTTGCGCTTTGAAGTGCGATGAATACGTTTTGGAGATCTTGTAAATGTTCTTCAAATGTGCGCGAGAAAATGATTATATCATCGATATAAACAAGGCAAGATTTCCAATTGAGACCTGCGAGAACTAGTCTCCATTAGTCTCTGGAAATCTGCGGGCGCATTTTTTAATCCAAAAGGTAGCACTTCAAATTCATAATGGCCAACAGGGCATATGAATGCGGTTTTTTCTCGAGATTTATCATCGAGTGGAATTTGCCAGTATCCAGATTTTAGATCTAATGTACTAAAATAAGCAACTGAGCCTAGCGTATCGAAATAATCATCGAGCTGAGGCAAAGGATATACTTGCGTTTTAGTTACATCATTTAATCGGCGATAGTCTACGACAGGCCTGAGGGAACCGTCCTTTTTTCCTATAAGAAACAACGGACTAGCCCATGGACTGGTCGTGGGCCGAATGATTTTATCAGCAAGCATTTTATTGATTATTTTTTGCATAGAATTTCGTCGAGAATGTTCGACACGATACGTTTTTCCAACCACTGGCGGATTATCCCCGGTATCAATATGATGTTTGACCAAGGGGTCCGGCCAAGAGGCTCGTTTTTTAAAGCGAAAATGGAATCGTATTTTAGGCAAAGTTCACGAATTTGTTGTTGTTGTTGCAAATTAATGGCAGAACCGTTTAACGCTTTATTTATTGACGAGAAGAGTTCTGGTGTCCTATCGTCTGAATTGGCGACATGAGACACAACTTCAACGTCAGTGATTAGTGAACCAACAATATCGCCAGAATCGATGCGAATAGGCGCTTTAGAGATATTACACATGCGCACAGGAAAAATAGGTTGAGACGCATCAATTATGGAAGGAGCAACAAAAAGTGATGTTTTTTCCATAAAATCGGAATTTGGTTCGAATAAAGCAATATCGGAATTGCAAGAACCATGACTTATATATCCTGGGGTTATTAATTCGTGTCGAGGTTGTATGATTACTGGCTCCAGTAGCGAAACATGAACACATACAACACCAGAAGTGGTCGTGTTGGCTTTCGCGCGAAGCTGAATTTTTTCGGATGGTGATAAAAGTTTAACTTTTATGCCATTTAAAAATGCACAACGCTCGATAGGATTAACCCACATTAAAGCGGATTCACAAAAATCAAATCCTAAGAGGATGTCTTCCGGCAGATGGTCAATGATAGATACTATTGTAGGAATTGCATGATCAGCAATTGTGATAGTCATTTTTACTTTATATCGCACGACTGCTGTGATTTCACCTATACCATGAACAACTTGAGAGATTTGTTTAGGTGGTAGATTGAAACCAAGTCGTAAAAATGCAGATGTGGTCATCATGGTGACCTGCAAACCCGTATCTATGAGCGCGGGAACATCTACGCCATGAATATTAACGAGAATCGTGGGCAGATTCGTCCCAGCATGATTTACACTCGAAATATTTGAATCAATGGTTTTAATTGGAGGTGAATTTATTTGTTCATAGATCACGAGACGACGCTGTAAGCGCTCGTACTCTTTGAGAAATTCTTGCGACGCGAATAAGTTAGAATGCGTGCTTGTTTCTAGCCCTTTTGCAGTAACCGTGTTTACATCATTATGAGATGTAAGGGTTGGCTGTGGTGGGGGCGAATTTATGGTGGGTTGGCGATCTGCTTCATACATAACGTATGGGCGATTTTCAGTGCGATAATTTGAATTGTAATATGTTGCGCTTTGTTCATTAGGAAACTGAACATAAGGCACATTTTGTCGCGACTGATTTGAATATTGATAATCGTAACGCGAATTTTGATAATTGGCACGCGAATTTTGTTGGTAATCGTTATGATTTTGCCAAAAATTCGATTGTGCTTGCCTCGAATCGAAGCAATTATCATTATTTGCATAATTTGGTGAGCGATTTTGACTAGGGTTATGAAATCGAGATTGAGAATAATGCCAATTTTGCGAATTTGAACGCGATGGCGAACGATGTCGCTGCGTAAAAGAACGCGACTGGCTGCAATTGCGAGCCATAGAATTGTTTCTGTTACGGTCAGAATAATTATTATTAGATGATTGTTGTCGCTGACGCGTGAAACATTCTTCGTAGACATGACCTGTGCGTTTGCAAAAGGTGCAATATTTACGAGAAGAATTTTCTGTTTTCTCAGCACATGACAAACGATAAAATGTTTTCTGAAATGAGCGATCTGGCTCATTTTGGTTAGATGCGCGAAATGTATCTTTAGGTATTGCGCCTCCTGTAGGGGCGGCTGTTACCAATACATATGGCGTTAACGCGTTTTTATTCGCGATATTCATTATTCGCAAACTCAGTGTTTAAAGCGTTATCTACGAATTCAGCCAGCAATGCTCGGGGTGCACAATGATACGCTTCTTTTGATATTTCGGGTAATAAACCTTTTTTCAATTGATGACGCAGCAAATGGTTGAAATGATCACAGTCAATTTCAAGATGCAGTTGCGCCTTTATCAATTGTTGGCAAATCGAAAGATAAAATGCTTTAACCAATTCGGTAGGCTGCTGTTCAAAGAGCGTTTTGGTGTCCAAAGGACAAAATTCCACTATTAACACATATTTCGATTTCGTATAAGATTGTTTTATATCAGCAGGTAACGAATGAAATAAGCGCAAAGCATAGGGATCTAGGAATGATGACATGAATTTTACATGAACCAATTTATCGATATCGTAAGTGTCAGCAAGTGATTCGAACTCTGCAAAAAATGCTCAAATATCTGATTTATCCGCATTAAAAATTTTTTTATTTGCGATAGCAATTTGCATTTGTTGCATGAAAGGTCCACGATTTAGAGTATCAGCAAGGTGTGACTTGCTATGCAAAGAACCAGATGAGGAATCCGAATCGTGATGGTGATGATGGTGATGATGTCATGGACTATGTCTATTATGTGAATGATGGCAATGCGCTCGATCAGAACTACTCGAAATTTCATCAGAAAATTTTGCATGACGTCTCCTTGCGGATGACTTGGGTTATTGCATAGATGGATTTTGCAGATTATCAGGTTTGATGTTTACGCCAGACAAGTTAAGTTCTTGTGGCCGAATTTCTATATTTGAAGAATGCAAAATAGCATTATTTGGCGGAATTTCGATATTTGAAGGATTTGAAATGAATTTATTTGGTGGTAATTCGACATTTAAAGGAAAATATTGCAGTGGAGGAGGGTTTAACCTCGGCTGCAAAGTTGAATTTAATGAATTAGGCACAAATGAAGGCGCATTTCGATTTAACAAAAGCAATGGCCGAGATAACAACTTCATGCAGTAAGTACAAATGTTCTGCATAATCCAAATTCTGAGATGGGTTAATTTCAATGCGTTTAGAAACTATTTGCGGCTTAAGTAGATTACTTCATTCCGCTCAAAGTTTATGCATTTCTTTCGAATTTTCCTCTTTATCTTGATTTACTCGTGAAGAAAGGTTCGAAAACTGTATGCGTATACATTGCAGAGTCTCGAATATAAGTTGATTAGTAACAATAGGCTCGGCACAATTATTTTCGGTCTTTATGCTTAAGCCATTATTGCACTCTTCATCGGAGGCTAATTTATGTGGCTCAGAACCAGGTTCCTGGTTATTTGACGTATTAAGGGTGTGCGTATTATCGATGATCATATCATTATGTAAATTATCTCTAACAAGGTTAGCAAATCATTAATGATCGATCAGCATTGTTAAGTATATACTCGTCGCCAGAATGTGAAACACGCGAAGCATGTAACGACAAGGGTAATTTGTCATTATATGTGCTCAAATTAGAGTCAGCAAGTACGGTTTTTTGTTGGCCAACCAAATTAGAAGGAGTCGGAGGCTTTTTCTTCACTAGAGACGTTTTTAAAGTTTTCTTACCATCCATTTTTAGGTATGAAAACGTTTAAAAATGTAACGTTTGGTAAAAGAAATTTGACCAATTCGGAATTTTGCGAAAAATGTTTCGAATTTAACCTTTTTTGAGATCGAAAAAGGTATCTTCACGTATATAGTTCTCACTTACACTAGGTAAGCTGTAACTAACGTGAAAATGAAAAGATATGTGTAAGACTAAGCGTGAGCAGCGTATGGCATGCGAGCTTAGAGCACATGTATGCAAAAAACCTATGTGGCAAAATATATTGTCGAGGGAAAATGATGAGAAATCGTCGCCTGAGGGTCGACGGAAATGGAAAGTTATTGTCGCCAGAGGGTTGACGGAAATGGAAAAATAATAGTGTCCTCGACACCTTTGTTGCCAGGGGTCGACGAAAATGGAAAAATATAAGTGTCCTTGACACCTTTGTCACCAGAGGGCTGACGGAAATGGGAAAATAATAGTGTCCTCAACACCTTCATCGCCAGAGGGTTGACGGAAATGGAAAAATATGAACAACTCTGCCACAATACACAAAAGCTTTGCCACGAACGCTTACTTAAATGCGCACTGCCACGAACACAGTCGACACAATAACAGAGGTGAACAAAACGTTACACATGTTTAGATAGCCAAAAATAACGATTTTCGGGTATTTAAATAATTTTTAAGATGACTGACCAGGTCGGTTGTAGCTAGCAACCTCGAAGGGGAAACTTCCAGTATAAATACAAAAGTTAAATATAATAAATAAATATAAATACAGGGTTCCTCCAGTACAAATACACTGAGCCGCTCTATGTCTACAAAATCAATATAGGAACGGATGTATTCACCTTCGGGATTTACTTAGGTACCTAAACTGCTCTCATTGCTGGTCCCAATCGCATAGTCACTGATTAACTTCGATTCTCTGGACCCTTGTAGACCTACGGCTTCAACTCCCTCAGTCCTAATATTGCTGACCGCTTTTAGTCGGGAGTTTCAGCAGCTACACCTAAATCCTAACACTTGTACCTACTTAAATCCCAGAATACCGCAAGGTCAGTTGACCTATCTCAACCCAGCTCAAGTTGATAAATTAACTTGTTTTCAAAGTTTACACTTGTCTTGAAATGTTTTTGGTTCCTAATTTGTGTAGCACTCTAGACCTTAAATATACAACAGCAGCGAGCTCTCATCTGGTCAATCATAATAAATAATTAAATAAGATTTTTGGTCAATTTTAGGGTTGAGAAAAGAATATAGAATTTTGAACGAAATAAATAATTAAAAAATATTCACCATTTCAATCCACTAAAATTATAGAAGTCCTTGATGATGGAAAGGCCGGCCTACTACACCCTCGGTATAGTAAACCCCTGGGTGGGTTTATTATTTTATTTGGATAAATACACATGCGTAGCCGGGAAGCAAAATCAAAATATTACAAAACGCTATTTCCCAAAAATACTACACCGAAATATAATGTGACAACTGACTAACATCGACCAATTCGTTAATACCCAATTTACATGTCTCAATGGGCGTCCATCAACGCTCACATAAAATAGAACTGAACGAAATTATAGGGTATGTAAATACTAATATGGAACAAGAACGTGAAATAATACAATATACGCGTTTTACTAAAATGATCATAATAATGCAATGGAATCGTACGTTCAATAATTTACATAAGTAAAATACTGATGTTAGCATATACGTAACTCTGGTTTACCGGACAAGTATGTAAAATGAATTTTTAAAAAAATTAGGGATTTATCTGAGAACTGAAGGCATAGCCACGAGTACACACATTGCAACAATGGCTACTCGCGTTTGGCTATGTTAACCGATAGAGTATCAAGCTGCTTTCGGCATGGCCTATGCGAACTGCTAAAACAAGTTCGCCCGTGTAACTCTCGCAGTTACATTAAGCACACATAAATGTGTGACGATGTGACTCCATTTTTGGTAGGGATGGAGACCTATCAGTCCGCAAGAGAAATGGGAAAAAAGATAAAACTCAATTAATTGAAAAGTTTAATGACTATTTGTTTTTGTACCTTAAGACTAGATATGTACTTACCTACTTATTGAACTACTATGAGTAGGAGCACAAAATTTAGACAAGAAAACAGGTATAGAATTCGACTTGAGGTATCAGCTCATTTGGCTCCAAAATGAGTTATGCTTAAGCTAATTCTTGGCTTATCTTAAGCCTAACTATATAAAGTTTCTATCAAGTAAAAGATTTGTACTTACTTACTGTTTGGAGGGCTGTCCAGATTAATAATTAAAATTATTAGGTAATCTTTGTATAATTTCGATAAATCATTAAGTGGTTACTCTGATAATTAATTGAGAAATTATTTGAAATATTGAGAAAATATCGGCCATATAGTGAATTGCATGTGAAAAATTTTAAAAGAATTAATTGTAATACGTAAAGGAACAACTAACACTAGCAATAAAAGTTAACCTAGCAGCAGGCTAACTAGAAAATAATGTGGACAAGGCATGAATGGCACTCAGCAAAAATGAATGGTCCTGTATTGAATTATCGATATAAACGTAATACAACAAATATTGCAGACGCGATGCTGGATTAGAACATAGATACCAATGAACAACAACAAGACAGGAAGAGAAAAAAGAGACGCCAAATATATTTTTGTTCAAATTTACATAGGATGGGAAAATGAAAAAAGGAACGCCTTAAATGGACGCAATTTTGTAACAGATATTGAAAATCTATTTGCATGAAGATACATCGGCTAAACCTGCACAACTGTGTACTATTATAACTTTGTAAACAGCGTTAGAGCATTAACCATGTATCATACGCTATAATTATACAATGAACATTGGAATAATACACGTTTAAGAAATAATGCAAGATATTTTGTATAAGGAAAATATTTGGTTAATTTATAAGAATTAAAAGTATTTACTACTTAAGTATTAATTAGGTTCAATTTTAGGAAATTTGTCAAAAAATTAATCTATGCATAATTAGCATATCAGGTAATGGCAGAGGATTGACGGGCGACTGCCACATCCTTCCCCTTATCGAAAATGCTAAGTTTACACTATAACTACTTATGGGGGGATTAACCTAGCGAGAGAGAAAAAATAAATGTACATGAACAAACAAGAAAAATCGTCGTGGCAGACTCGCCTGAAAAGAAAACTTAGGGGCCTTCCTGACCAGTACCTAGCTAAACCTAAGCTAAGCTTTGGCATCTTCAACCCCTTCAGGCACGGCAGTCGATTTATCGGCATGAACTCGGCGGCGTCTCACGTCCTTCAGCAATGTCATCATATTGATTTTTCGGATTGGGCTGTGATGTCAGCCAACATAGATTCGGCTGAGCAACGGAAATGTTCTAACTTCGTAGACGAATATGCAGTAGGCGAAATATTAGCGTTTGTGAGCGCGACAAGTTGGATCAAACGAATTATCGATAATCGCGGATCGTCAAGGGACATCTCGACTCGCCATTGTGAGAAAATAGAGGCGACACGCTCAAGTTGCGAAAACGTGAAAGTCTATGTCCTGTCAACAGGATAACCATCTTTGAATTGATCAAAGATGGCCTTATAAGCAATACGAACTTTGTCGAGAACATTGGTGTTGGGGAATAGCAGCGCTGCCAACAAATGCGAAAAATCGACACGTCTACGATCGAGATCCATAGCAGCAAAGTCTTTCTTACGAAGTTTTGTGCGAGCAATTTGGAGAGCATCAGTAGTATAGTCTGTCTCCCTAGGGTGCAACGTTATAACATAGCCTATGTTATAGCATAGGCAAGGACGTAAAAATCTGCTCCCTGGCTTTTCTCAGGGAGCAATGCTGTAGCATATGCTGTGCTATAGCGTAGGGAGGGGTGGGCGTGCCTGGAGCTGCCTGAGGATGGGGCGCGCGTCAGCCCAGGGCCAGGGGAGAGGGTAAATTTCCCTGGGGGAAATTTCCATGGGGGAAAACTTGAAATAACTATAACTCAAGAACCAGCGGTCGGATTGGGCTGAAATTTAAGGGGTAGGATGAACACCTTATTAGCAAAATATTACAAAAATTTTGATGGAGCACATACAGTATACCAGCATTAGTTTACGATTTTCCCTAACTCAAGAACCAATGGCCGGATTTTGTTCAAATTTTCAGGATATGATGTATAAACCTTAGCTGTGCTATGTACACAATTCTAGCGCGCCACCTACAGTATACCAGTCTGCTTTACACTTTCTCGTATAGCACTACATTCCAAGAATCACTAGCCGGATCTTGTTCAAATTTTTAGGGTAAGATATATAAACCTTAGCTGTGCTATGTACAAAATTTTAGCGCGCAGTCTACGGTATACCATTTTACTTTACACTTTCTCGTATAGCTTTATATTCCAAGAATCACTAGCCGGATCTTGTTCAAATTTTCAGGATATGATGTACAAACCTTAGTTGTGCTATGTACAGAATTCTACCGCACAGTCTACAGTATACCAATTTACTTTACACTTTCTCGTATAGCACTATATTCCAAGAATCACTAGCCGGATCTTATTCAAACTTTCAGGATATTATGCATATAGGCAAGGCATGCTATATACAGAATTTTAGCGCGCAGCCTACAGTATACTAATTTACTTTGCACATTCTCATATGGCACTATATTCCAAGACTCGCTAGCCGGATTTGGTTGAAATTTTCACGATGGGATATATAAACTTTAGCTGTGCTATGTACAGAATTTTAGCCCTCAGTCTACAGTATACCACTTTACTTTACACTTTCACGTAGGGCACTCTATTCTAAGAATCACCAGCCGGATTTTGTTCAAATTTCTAGGATATGATGTTCAAACCTTATTTGTGCTATGTACAGAATTTTAGCGCGCAGTCTACAGTATACCAGTTTACTTTACACTTTCTCGCATAGCACTATATTACAAGAATCACTAGCCGGATCTTATTCAAATTTTCAGGATATTATGCATATAGGCAAGGCATGCTATATACAGAATTTAAGCGCGCAGCCTACAGTATACTAATTTACTTTGCATTTTCTCATATAGCACTATATTCCAAGACCCGCTAGCCGGATTTTGTTCAAATTTTCAGGATATGATATATAAACCTTAGCTGTGCAGCTATGTGCACAATTTTAGCGCGCAGCATTCAGTATACCAATCTACTTTACAGTTTCTTGCATAGCACTTTATCCCAAGAACCGTTAGCCGGATTTTGTTCAAATTTTCAGGAAATGATATATAAATCTTAGCTGTGCTATGTACAAAATTTTAGCACACAACTTACTGTATGCTGATTTTTTATTTACACAATCTTTACAATGCTTGATTTTTTAGCAGTACCTGTCTAATGACGCCATTAGGGGTTATTTTTGCCAAAAATGAGCAATCAGTATAGGCAAACATTGCTCAAATTTGATTATCACACTATTTTGAGCTTCTCAAAGTTTATCAGAAAACGCCTGAAAAAGGGCGATCTTTGCCTGCTGTTCAACTTGTGGGAATTTTTAAACCCTGAGCTAGGGTTTACTTTACAAACCTCCACACAGAATTCATTAATGAACACGTAACTTCATCCATATCATCAGTATTGATCTAAAAATTAGCAAAGTTTGGAATACTTTTTGTAAAATTTGGAAATTTTTTTGTATAAGTTTGGAATATTTTTTGTAGAATTTGTAATATTTTTTGTAAAGTTTGGAATATTCTTTGTAAAGTTTGGAATACTTTTTGTAAAATTTGGAATATTTTTTGTAAAGTTTGGAATATTTTTTCTAAAATTTGGAATAAATTTTACATGCTTAAGCCTAGCACTTTTGTAAAGTTTGGAATATTTTTTGTAAAGTTTGGAATATTTTTTGTAAAGTTTGGAATGTTTTTTGTAAAGTTTGGAATGTTTTTTGTAAAGTTTGGAATATTTTTCGTAAAGTTTGGAAATTTTTTTGTAAAGTTTGAAAAATTTTTTGTAAAGTTTGGAATATTATGTATCTGATCTGCCTTTCTCAAGCATTGTTGAAACTATTTTAAATGCTATATGCAGTTCATGTTCACGTTTTGCACCAGTGAGAATCAATTTTCCACTTAAACCAGGAAACCATTCCACTTCATACATGCATTCCCTGGTCGCCAGTTCATAAAATTTGCAAAGATGTGGACCCCTAAATTTGCCAAACCTGCGAACATATGAGGTTTCACCTTTAAATCATCACTTTTAGCATTTAATGCATTAACACGCCTGGAAAATGGCGATCTATGCCTGTTGTTTAAGTAGGGGGGAATTCTTAAGTCCTGAGGCTAGGTTTTACTTTGCAAACCTTCACACATAAGCAATTGATGAATACAAAACTTGAGCTGTGTCATCAGTATTGACCTAAAAATTTCTAAAGTTTCAAAAATTTTTTGTAAAGTTTCAACAATTTTTGTAAAGTCTGTAATATTTTTTGTAAATTTAAAATATTTTTTGTACAGGTTGGAATATTTTTTGTGCAGAGTGGAATATTTTTTGTAAAGTTTGGAATATTTTTTTGTAAAGTTTGGAATAAATTTTACATGCTTAAGCGTTGGAATTTTGCTAAGTTTGGAATATTTTTATGTTAAGTTTGGGAAATTTTTTTGTAAAATTTGGATAATTTCTTGCAAAGTTTGGATAATCTTCATTTAATATGGCATTGCTCCAGGATTGCTGACAAATTTTGTAGGCTATCCATACACTAGCATACAGAGAATGCAGAAAAATGACAAAAACTCGACAATGGTCAAAATCCCGAAAGGATCTACTTGAATATAGTCATGTTCCTCACAGTATAAAATGCTTAATTAGATTTAAATTTGGTTTATTTTTTGTATGTATTTTCTGCACGTACACAAATGGCTTAGTGTTTGTCTCATAGCCGTGGAATTTTATTGATATTTATGTATGGTTCGCTACAGCCTGTCATATAATTCTTCAGATACCGTGTGAAACAAACATAGTTCTTTCCCCAATGTAAATGAATCAAATGATTCATGCAAAATTTAACCATATTTTATCAGACTATAGAATATATGAATAGACTATGCAAAATTATCATGTTTTTTGTGTTTTGAAGTAATTTTTGACAAATATACCCCAAATTCTAACTAAAAATTATAGAACATTGCATGAAATTTAGAAATTTGGACAAGTTAATTCACAGAAAACTTCCGCCTTTTCGATAGAGGAACTCCAAGACTTCAGTACTTTCCAACTATTTTCTACATATTTTTACCCTCCTACAGAAGATTTCTATCAAAAAGCTAGGGGGCTATGATATTAATAGAGAGGGTATATGGTTGATAACTTTGATATATGCAGCTTCTGCTGTATTTTCCAACAGCTTCCGAGGTATAAGCCAATGAAATAATAATATAATAATATTATAATTATATTCAGCTATTGCTTAAGTTTAAGAAAGATAGCTTTTTTGATATGTTTTTTTAGCATTTTAACACTGTAAGCTGCTTGAGACTGGAGCAATGGCCGATAAACTCTTCTGTACCAGTGTTATAAGTACAATGCATCAGCTTGCGGGTAAAGTGGAATTGTCGGCTTTTTTAGTACTTAAATAAAAACTTGGAAAAAGCAATCCAACAAGTCAAAATGGCTCTTTATTCTGAAATAAGGCACAATTTGTGCTCTGAGGAGCGCCCCATTGGGGTGAATCCTGCTACAGACACTGCCGAACATAAAGTAAATCAGCTCATGCATGAATTAAATTTACCCGATGTCTGATGAAAACAGAAATTCATGTCAAAAGTGCAGATAATTTTATTTCGGTTGCGTGCACTCATACTTTGTGTGCTATTACATATTAGAGGAAAATAGTCAAATACTGTCAAATACTATAAATATTTTCAAAACAAAGGTACAGTATTTGACTATTTTCCTCTAATATGTAATAGCACACAAAGTATGAGTGCACGCAACCGAAATAAAATTATCTGCACTTTTGACATGAATTTCTGTTTTCATCAGACATCGGGTAAATTTAATTCATGCATGAGCTGATTTACTTTATGTTCGGCAGTGTCTGTAGCAGGATTCACCCCAATGGGGCGCTCCTCAGAGCACAAATTGTGCCTTATTTCAGAATAAAGAGCCATTTTGACTTGTTGGATTGCTTTTTCCAAGTTTTTATTTAAGTACTAAAAAAGCCGACAATTCCACTTTACCTCGCAAGCTGATGCATTGTACTTATAACACTGGTACAGAAGAGTTTATCGGCCATTGCTCCAGTCTCAAGCAGCTTACAGTGTTAAAATGCTAAAAAAACATATCAAAAAAGCTATCTTTCTTAAACTTAAGCAATAGCTGAATATAATTATAATATTATTATATTATTATTTCATTGGCTTATACCTCGGAAGCTGTTGGAAAATCCAGCAGAAGCTGCATATATCAAAGTTATCAACCATGTACCCTCTCTATTAATATCATAGCCCCCTAGCTTTTTGATAGAAATCTTCTGTAGGAGGGTAAAAATATGTAGAAAATAGTTGGAAAGTACTGAAGTCTTGGAGTTCCTCTATCGAAAAGGCGGAAGTTTTCTGTGAATTAACTTGTCCAAATTTCTAAATTTCATGCAATGTTCTATAATTTTTAGTTAGAATTTGGGGTATATTTGTCAAAAATTACTTCAAAACACAAAAAACATGATAATTTTGCATAGTCTATTCATATATTCTATAGTCTGATAAAATATGGTTAAATTTTGCATGAATCATTTGATTCATTTACATTGGGGAAAGAACTATGTTTGTTTCACACGGTATCTGAAGAATTATATGACAGGCTGTAGCGAACCATACATAAATATCAATAAAATTCCACGGCTATGAGACAAACACTAAGCCATTTGTGTACGTGCAGAAAATACATACAAAAAATAAACCAAATTTAAATCTAATCAAGCATTTTATACTGTGAGGAACATGACTATATTCAAGTAGATCCTTTCGGGATTTTGACCATTGTCGAGTTTTTGTCATTTTTCTGCATTCTCTGTATGCTAGTGTATGTATAGCCTACAAAATTTGTCAGCAATCCTGGAGCAATGCCATATTAAATGAAGATTATCCAAACTTTGCAAGAAATTATCCAAATTTTACAAAAAAATTTCCCAAACTTAACATAAAAATATTCCAAACTTAGCAAAATTCCTACGCTTAAGCATGTAAAATTTATTCCAAACTTTACAAAAAATATTTCAAACTTTACAAAAAATATTCCACTCTGCACAAAAAATATTCCAATCTGTACTAAAAATATTTTAAATTTACAAAAAATATTACAGACTTTACAAAAATTGTTGAAACTTTACAAAAAATTTTGAAACTTTAGAAATTTTTAGGTCAATACTGATGACACAGCTCAAGTTTTGTATTCATCAATTGCTTATGTGTGAAGGTTTGCAAAGTAAAACCTAGCCTCAGGACTTAAGAATTCCCCCTACTTAAACAACAGGCATAGATCGCCATTTTCCAGGCGTGTTAATGCATTAAATGCTAAAAATTATGATTTAAAGGTGAAACCTCATATGTTCGCAGGTTTGGCAAATTTAGGGGTCCACATCTTTGCAAATTTTATGAACTGGCGACCAGGGAATGCATGTATGAAGTGGAATGGTTTCCTGGTTTAAGTGGAAAATTGATTCTCACTGGTGCAAAACGTGAACATGAAGTGCATATAGCATTTAAAATAGTTTCAACAATGCTTGAGAAAGGCAGATCAGATACAAAATATTCCAAACTTTACAAAAAATTTTTCAAACTTTACAAAAAAATTTCCAAACTTTACGAAAAATATTCCAAACTTTACAAAAAACATTCCAAACTTTACAAAAAACATTCCAAACTTTACAAAAAATATTCCAAACTTTACAAAAAATATTCCAAACTTTACAAAAGTGCTAGGCTTAAGCATGTAAAATTTATTCCAAATTTTAGAAAAATATTCCAAACTTTACAAAAAATATTCCACATTTTACAAAAAGTATTCCAAACTTTACAAAGAATATTCCAAACTTTACAAAAAATATTCCAAATTCTACAAAAATATTCCAAACTTATACAAAAAAATTTCCAAATTTTACAAAAAGTATTCCAAACTTTGCTAATTTTTAGATCAATACTGATGATATGGATGAAGTTACATGTTCATTAATGAATTCTGTGTGGAGGTTTGTAAAGTAAAGCCTAGCTCAGGGTTTAAAAATTCCCACAAGTTGAACAGCAGGCAAAGATCGCCCTTTTTCAGGCGTTTTCTGATAAACTTTGAGAAGCTCAAAATAGTGTGATAATCAAATTTGAGCAATGTTTGCCTATACTGATTGCTCATTTTTGGCAAAAATAACCCCTAATGGCGTCATTAGACAGGTACTGCTAAAAAATCAAGCATTGTAAAGATTGTGTAAATAAAAAATCAGCATACAGTAAGTTGTGAGCTAAAATTTTGTACATAGCACAGCTAAGATTTATATATCTTACCCTAAAAATTTGAACAAGATCCGGCTAGTGATTCTTGTAATATAGTGCTATGCGAGAAAGTGTAAAGTAAACTGGTATACTGTAGATTGCGCGCTAAAATTCTGTACATAGCACAAATAAGGTTTGTACATAATATCCTAAAAATTTGAACAAAATCCGGCTGGTGATTCTTAGAATAGAGTGCTATACGTGAAAGTGTAAAGTAAAGTGGTATACTGTAGACTGACAGCTAAAATTCTGTACATAGCACAGCTAAAGTTTATATATCCCATCGGGAAAATTTCAACCAAATCCGGCTAGCGAGCCTTGGAATATAGTGCTATATGAATATGCGCAGAGTAAATTAGTATACTGTAGGCTGCGCGCTGAAATTCTGTATATAGCATGCCTTGCCTATATGCATAATATCCTAAAAATTTGAATAAGATCCGGCTAGTGATTCTTGGAATATAGTGCTATACGAGAAAGTGCAAAGTAAATTGGTATACTGTAGACTGCGCGGTTAAATTCTGTTTATAGCACAACTATGGTTTGTACATCATATCCTGAAAATTTGAACAAGATCCGGCTGGTGATTCTTGGAATATAGTGCTATACGAGAAAATGTAAAGTAAAATGGTATACTGTAGACTGCGCGCTGAAATTTTGTACATAGCACAGCTAAGGTTTATATATCTTACCCTAAAAATTTGAACAAGATCCGACTAGTGATTCTTGGAATGTAGTGCTAAACGAGAAAGTGTAAAGCAGACTGGTATACTGTAGGTGGCGCGCTAGAATTGTGTACTGCACAGCTAAGGTTTATACATCATATCCTGAAAATTTGAACAAAATCCGGCCATTGGTTCTAGAGTTAGGGAAAAGTGTAAACTAATGCTGGTATACTGTAGGTGCTCCATCAAAATTTTTGTAATATTTTGCTAATAAGGTGTTCATCCTACCCCTTAAATTTCAGCCCGATCCGACCGCTGGTGGGCTGACGCGCGCCCCCTCCTTGGGCAGGTCCGGGCACGGCCACCCCTCCCTCACGCTATAGCACAGCATATGCTACAGCATTGCTCCCTGAGAAAAGCCAGGAGCAGATTTTTACGTCCTCGCCTATGCTATAACATAGGCTATGTTATAACGTTGCACCCTATGGAGACAGACTATACTACTAGCATCGGCTAGCATTTCGGTCGTAATCGAGCTTGGTCGTCGTTGAGTCTTCCTGGGGTCATCCTCCTTACTGCACTCAACATTCCTAGACGCCTCAAGAGATTTATCCCTACTGTCAGGCTCAATGGTCAGGAAAATTTGATTACACGATAAACACTTTTAGACTCCTTTAAATGCTGGCATTTTACTTCCATTTCTTGCAACTTAGCAGATGGGGATTTCAATGCAGCATTCAAATTTTTGACCTGATTTTTGTAATTTTTGGCACGATTTTTGGAGATTTTTAATTGATTTTGCATATTTTTAATAATAAGATTAGTAGCTCTACGATAAGCTTGAAATTGAACAGAATCATTACACACTACTTTAGGCTGTACAATAACAGAGTGCACAACCGATGAGGTTTCACCTGGAACTCGTAAAAATCGTAAAGCATCAGACGATAAAGGCACAATAGGTAAATTATGCATAATTGGAGGCAAAACAGATTGAACGGGGGGGGGAGGGGCTGAACCTGAGCTGGTAAATTCAAAACAGAAGATACAGTTAAGGAATTAGAAACCATAGGACTCGTTTTAGAGATCGAAGAGACGACTGAAACAAAAGGGGTTGGGATTGCTTTCTGAATACTCTGATCATTAACATTTTGACGATATTGACTAGCAAATTTAGCAGTATTCTCTAGCCATGTACCTAAACCATTACCATCAATTAACGATTGAATATATTTTTGTTTTTCAAAAATTTCAGTGGAGACAACGGAGGTTCCTGCTCTTGCTGGACGCTCCGTCCGGCTTCCTTAACCAAAAATTCTACATCGTCCTCTTCATTCAATTGTTTAAACCACATAAATGTACGCGTTAAATTTTCACCTTCTAATATAGGTACATTATACATAAACGGTTCAAACAAAAAATTAGGAGATTTGCCATAATTAGGATTTGCTATTAATTCATAATTTTGCGAATTCGAAATCAAATTAACATATGATACTCTGATTATATCAGCAGAAATCAGTAAATTTTGAGGCACACGATTTTTTGGGCTTTCAGGTAACATAGCCACAAAATTATTAACTTGTGACAACGGCTTATTTTTGTTATCAAGCATATTAACAACACGGAGTTTACAAATTTTTCGACTGATTGATCAGTACCAATCGATTCTAACTGATTAATAGCATCAACAACCATGCTTAAATAAATATAAGCTTCAGCCTGACTACGTGCTTTCGTAGCTTCCAAGAAATAAGGTTTTTTGATTATCTTTTGGTCATTTACATCGAGAGCACAATAAGGATCGAAATGAACTGTTGGTACCGAAGATGAATCAGAAATGAAAATTTTACGATTAGTTTCAATTTGATTCATACGTTCTACCTCTAAATCATATGCTTCGTCTAACAAAGCATTTTCAGATGCTTTCACGAATATGGCACGTTTTTGGCCCTTAGTTAAGTGATCAATAGGGACATTATTAATATACGGATTAATACCATGTTTATACCGCACCTGTGCTACATAACGTATCATATCATCGTGAACTTGCTGTGCAGGAAACAGAGGCAAATTTGAATTAACAGGTTCTGCCATAAATTGATGCAGCGCCTGCACTTCATCAAAAATTGCGTTTTTCAGCTCAACTACTTTAGGATATTTTTGAGCGACAAAAAGAACCGTATTTCCGATATTTTTTGGCAAAAGTGTACCATGTGGAAACGTTGGAATAATTCGCATTGCACATGGAATTAAATTCAAATGAAACAAAATCCATAAACGTATGAGCTGTGACTAAACCATCTAACGACATATACTCTTTCAATTGAGTTGTTGGCTCAAAAACGTTGAAAAAAAGTCGAAATTTTTGAATAAAGCACATTAGCTAAGATGTCATGAGGTAACAAATCTATGCCTAACGATTGTTGAGCTAAATGATATAAACCTTGTCCTTTCAGGACATAAACCTGCTTTCAACCAATTAGCTTTTAAATTTTCATCATGATCGATATCGGCAGAATTAGCTGGAAACTCTAAAACTACTTTTAAATAAATAACGCGAAGTTTATACAAAATGCCTTTTTGTTCAAACCATTTTCGAGTTCTTGCCGTATAACTTTGATTCCAAGATTTGACATTAATTTCTTCCGAAACAGGACCGTAAGTTAAATGCAGCGACCATAAATCTTCAGAAACGTCAAAACCTATGACTAACGTTCTTTTGTGCATCAAAAACTGCAATAATTGATTCCAAGCATTTTTCAGAAATTGAAGCACAATCAATAATTACGACGTAATTAAATGAACTAGCAATAATTACCCACCTGGCATACGTACCTTTCAATTGGCTATGAGTAGGTCGTCCGGGCAAAAACAGCTTACATGATGCTTCTTTGACATCTTCATATGGCTTTCGATAGTCGACCTTTTCGACTTCCAATGATACGACGGGAATTCCACAAAATCGACGTCTTTGAAACGCTTGAATGGCGTTGTGCATTCCGTTGTCGGTGCAAATCACAAACGGCGCTGGAATGACGTTTGGCGTTGTACAAAACGTGACGTAAAACCACTTGTACAAGTCGACCAATCGAACGCTTTGAGCAATATTAAAATTCGAAACATCGAATTCCGAATTCCATTGTTGATGTTGCAATGCAAAGAAAGCTAAATCGGCGTCTGTGCCGGAATTCATCGCATAATATAATAATAAGCTATTAAATTCGCTGAAAATAAAAAAATTAGTAACGTATCATACGCATAATAGATTACACGACATAAAAAATATGCACAATGAAGGGAGAACGCGATAAGGTAAGCAAAGAAAGCAAAATTGAAAGGAGTAACGAAAAAAGGAGTGGAAAAAAATGTACAACACAATGAGGATAAAGTATTAATCACTCTATGAATGCTGAACTAAACCAAGGTTTGACTCGGCTTAAGGAAATAACACGCAACGGACCTTTTCAAGAATATTCCCCAACGTTTTTCCCAATGACTACTAACTTTTTAAAAATTTCATTATTAGCTATAGTGTACACACTTATTTACAAGTTGATTTTAAACTTTAAATGTAAGTTTAAACTATCAACGCCAATGAAACATTCATCTGTCAAACGTCTGTATGTATGATTAAACGATGCGCTTACTGAAACTTGCAAGTCTGCTTAACGATAAATCATCGGCAGTAAAATATTTCCAAAACTATGGAATTTTACCGAACGGTCGTCTATGTCGGAATGGTCACATAATGAATCTTAGTTTAAGTGATAAGGAGGATCGTTAGCATTATTTATGCCGGCACCTTGATTTACTTTGCTTATTTATGAGGCACTTATAAATACGTAGTTACATCTGAAAATAATCTCTACCTTGAAGGACCACATATAAAGGAATTCGCATAGTTTGTGTTTTCGACCGCATGGCGATATGGTAAAAGCGCCCAACTATAGAACTGAAGCTCCCGGGGTCGAATCCGACCGATTCCAAACGATTTATGTCGAAGAAAGTTACGAAAATCGGTGGGGGAAATTCTAGTAAAGATCCCACGCGACTTCAAGGGATGACTAGGGTCAACAATTTTGATTGTACTAGGTGGTGAATCAGTGGTTTGGACCACTTTATATGGACCTTTGTAGCGAATATCTAATTTAGAATTAGTCGCATTTTTGACTAAAACTAAATCATTAGGCTCGAATGATTTATGTTTAGCCTTTTATCAAATAATCTCTTCAGCTTTTCTTGTGCTTTTTTAATATTTTTAAGCACAACAGATTTTGGGTCGGCTAATGCAAATTGGAAAAATACAGCATAATCTGCATAATCAAGAGCTTGGTCATAAGTACTCAAGGCGTTATCAATAGACAATGATGGATCGCGACCATACATAAGGAAAAAAGGACTAAATTTAGTAGATTCATGAGGCATTGCGCGATATGCAAATAACATGAATGGTAGGTGCGATTCCCAATTCAGTTCGTCATCTATAGTAAGACGTCAAAGCTGCTCTATTATGGTAGCATTTATGCGTTCAACAAGACCATTACATTGCGGATGATAAGGAGTTGCTTGAACCTTTCTTACATTAAGAATTTTACACACATCATTAATTAAATTAGATGTGAAATTAGCTCCTTGATCTGAAAGAAGCTTTTTAGGTTCACCAAATTTAAGAACAATATTTTCTATGAAAAATTTGCAAAGTTTTCTTCCCTGCCATTTTTGGGTATCAAAAACGTCCAAAAATATAGCTTTGGGTAAGAAATATTTCAGTACATTGAAAGTTTGCGAAAAAATAAATGTTTCGAATTTAACCTTTTCTCGTTTCGAAAAACAGGTTTTTCATGTTTAGAGTACTCGCTTACCCTTGGTAAGGTATACTGAGCGTGAGATAAGCGATTATACGCAGGACTAAGCCTAAGCAGCCACTGCATTTTCGCTGATTTTCAAAAAATTTATTACATTTTGGAATGCAGCTTTGTATAGCTTTAACATGGTAAAATAATTGAGCCCCTATGAGAAAGAGAATAAGATTTCCTTTTGAATAATGCATATTTTGTTTCACACATTTGCTCCTACAAAAATCTATCAGGTAATAAACATAATGTAATCTGAAACCACGCAAAACCACTAATGAAGCTAAAAAGTCAGATATAGTTTTTGAGTAAATCTCAAGAACCACCCTACCGATTTCAGAAAAGTAAAGTTTTCTCTGTACAAAGCAAAAAAATGAAACTATTTTGCCAAAAAAAACTTTCAATTTGTTATAACTACAGTATACCACATAGCAAAAATAGCTTAAATTTCAACATGGCCGCATTTTTTTGCTAGTTTTTTTACATTATGCTAAATCTAGCAAAATAGTTGCGTTTTAGCATCCTCTAAAATGTTCATTTTTTGGTTTTTCTTCTATAGCCCGCCGTTCACTCTACAAACACGTTTTAAATTTTTTCCAATATTGCTGCCCCCAAAAGCCATGCTTATTATGCGTTACAGATTGTATTTCATTGAATGCTTGAGCTCAATATGAAAAAAGCGTGAAGCGAGCTTTTTGAATGATTACTCACTCGCCTAATTTGATCAAGAATTCGCATTTTTCATTTTTTGCCATGTATAGTAGTTTTAAAGGTTTTTATCCATAATTTATTGTGCTCTTAAGATCTTCCAAAAAATTTTTCTGTAAATAGATAGAGAATTTTATGCTCTTTTTAATGAGATAGGTTTCAGGGTCTGGTTCTTTGTTCTTTGTTAGATTAACTTAAAAAACCATTGTTGTACGCTGAAAACGCAGTGCAGCATAGAGCATGCGAGCTTAGAAAAACGTAGGCAAAAAACCTAGGTGGCAAAAAGTATCGTCAAAGGAGAAAATGATGAATCGTCGCCTGAGGGTCGACGTTTTATAGAAAAATACGAGCGTCCTTGATGTCTTCGTTGCCAGTGGGCCGACGGAAATAGAAAAATAATAACTACTTTGCCACAATACACAAAATTTTGCCACGGACGCTTACATAAATGCGCACTGCCACGAACGCGGTTGATACAACAACAGAGGTGAACCAAACATTACACATGTTCAGATAGCCAAAAATAATGATTTTTGGATAGAAAAATAAATTTTAAGATGACTGATCAGATCGGCTGTAGCTAGCAGCCTCGAAGAGGACTTTCCAATGTAAATGTAGCTGCCCATGCTGTACCTACTGAATCAGCACAGATACAGTCAAGGCTAACATTTGCCTTCGGGACTTACGTAGATACCTAAGCTGCTCTTAGCGCTGGTCTGATTCACGTAGTCACAGATCAACTTCGAATCACTGGACCCTTCTAGACCTACAGCTTTGATACTCCGGTCCTAATATTGCTGACCGCTTCTTGTTGGGTGATCTCAGCAGCTATGCCCTAAATCCTAAGTGTACCTACCTAAAATCCCAGAATGCACGTGAGGTCAGTTGACCTATCTCAACACAGCTCAAGTTCATGAATTAACTTATTTTCAAAGTTTACACTTGTCTTGAAATGTTTTTGGTTCCTAATGTACGTAGCACAATGAAATTTGAAAACAACACCAACGAGCTCTAAGCTGATCGGTCATCATAAATAATTAAATAAGTTTTTGATCTATTTTTGGGTTGAAAAAAGAATATTGAATTTTTGATGAAATAAATAATCAAAAAGTATTTACCCTTTCCTATCCACAAAAATCTCAGAAAACCTCAACGTCAGAAGCCGGCCTACCTCACCCTCGATATATTCAATCCCTGGGTGGGTTTTCTACTTTTATTCGAATATGTACACATGGCTATAAGCCGGGAAGCAACACAAAATATCACTAACGGGTAAAATGAAGCAAACAACAAATTCGTCAAACAGCCAACTAACTATCCCATCACGGGATCATTACAGTAGATAAAATTTAAGATAACAGATTATCATTAAACCTAGATTTCTTTTGATTAATTCGAATCTTCTAGAATACGATAAGCGGTAACAAGTAGAACAATTACTATTAGCATATATTTAATTCTATTTTACCGTATAAGTATCCAATTGATTTTATAATTAAAAATAGGGATTTATTTGAGAACTGAAGGCATAGCCACGAGCTCACAAATCGCACAGATGGCTACTCAAGATTGGCTATGTTAAGCGATACAGTACCACGCTGTTGTCGAAAGGCATACGCGAACTAATGGAAATAGCTCGCTACGTGTAACTCTCGTAGTTACATGCTGGAAGATGAGAGTAAATTATACCGCCAGGAAATTTTATCTGTTAAACCCTTCCCTGCTATGTAGCTATGTACAGTGATCTCTAAATAACCTACAGTAAGTAGGAAAATAGACTTACTGTAGCCTCGTAAAGATTTGCTGAAACTCTCTTGGATAAATCAAACAGACTGTAGTCGTTGAGGCAGCCAGCTTCAAACTTTTCGTCCCTTCAAATTCAGAAGGCCAGCTACGCCACTGATGTAGAGCTTATTGAGGAATGCTCACAGACAACTAAGGCTGTGGTGACCTTCCACAAATGTTGCCATTGTAAATGTATGAACGCCTTATGTCTACGAAGAATCGACATAGGACGGATACATTACCTTCGAGATTTACCTAGGTACGTAGGTACTTAAGTCTGCGCTTAGTGCTGGCCCCGATCGCGCGGCTCTGAATGGCTTTCGATCTTTGGACCCTTAGAGACCTTACGGCTTCGATCCCCTCAGCCCTAATATTGCTGGCTGCTTCTATGTCGGGTGATCTCAGCAGCTACGCCCTAAGACCTAAGGCTACTTACCTAGTCTCGGAATTTGCCGCGGAGGTCAGTTGACCTATCTCAAGCTCAAGTTGTTTATTTAACTTATTTTCAATCAGTGCCTGATTCGAAATGTTTTGGTTCCTAATATGTGTAGCACGCTGAACTATGAAAACAACAACAACGAGCTCTATGCTGATCAATCATCCTTAAAGATTAAATAATAATTTTGATCAATTTTTGGCTTGAGAGATAAATTATGATTTCCGAATAGAATAAACTATCATACGAAATTTACCTATCAGTCCACCAAGATGGGAAGAAATCCTCGACGAGTAGATGCCCGACCTAACCCTCGGTATAACCAGGAACCACTGGGTAGGTTTTCTCTATTTTAATTCAACGAAGAATTCACGGCCTGAAGCCGGACAACAAGCAAAAAGAAAACGAAAACGTACGGACTATATCAACGTACGACTGGCAAACGAAAAGCAAAAACGCCAGACTACACTACAACGTTAAGTACACTGGCCTCAAGGACCATTACAGTAAATTAAACAAAGATCAATTTAACGTAATACTGATAAGCTTTTATCTCAGATCAAATGTTATCGATTACACAAGCGGTATGCATGAAACAATTACTATTATCATACACTTAACTCTATGCTACCGGACAAGTATCTAGATGTTTTTTATTATTGAAAATTTGGGGAAATAATGGGAAGACCGAAGGCATAGCCCACAGTGCACTATCATCGATAGCTACTAGTATTGGCTATGTTATGGCTATCGCGAACTGCTAAGGCAGGTTCGCCTATACGTGTAACTCTCGCAGTTACACTCCCCCACGTATAGAAAAAAATTTTGAAACGTAGTGGAGAATTTTTTCGGGGGTACAAACAACAAAACTAGCATCGGCGACGCTCTACAACTCGGCTCTCTGGCGTTCGCAACGCCTCTATCTCTGGCGTCCGCAACGCCTCATCCTGAGCAAACGTGAAAAACAAAAATAAAAAGAACGAAAAAAATAACAAATATCGATAACCGTTAATGGTCAATGCATGACCTCGTTTGCACTCAGGAAAAACTCTCGAGCAACACTCTCAATGGCGCTAGGGATAATTATATTGTTGCCCGAGTAATGATGAACTCCGGTCTTGGACAGTTCATCCGCTGTCCTATCAGCCTCCTTCAGTCCCCGGGTAATGAGAAAAATTTTGAATTGAAAAAATTTGTAGATTGGGTGTAAATTAACCCCTTGTCCGTTAAAGACTTAAGGTACCATAATAGTAACACCGCTAATTGAGCACAAGAAAAATTAAGACACGGAATGATAAGGCAAAATTATGCTGAGCAAAAATTAAAGTCACTGACAAATTAAAACAAGAGGTAAAACGAGAAAAAATGGCAAATTATGCGAGATAACGGGAAAAATACAAGCACCGTCAAAGAAAAAATTTACAGCAAGAGAAAAATGACAAGAGAAAAAATACACAAGAAATAAATGATACACGAAGTCCTGGAATCCACATCAGGACGAAAAACAAAAAATTGGACAAAAAGCTGCTGGTCGAATTCGACGCCGTTGCAGAGTTCCAAAAGTTCTGTACGTCGAACTTGTAAATTAATATCGATCGCGGTAATTGGCCTTCGAGCCATACAATTTTCCGCGACGTCGTTGCCGTTGAAAATATTCTTGATCCGATTCCGGTTCGCGACGCGTATTTCAAACGCTCACGATACTGATATGGCGATTGCCTACGCCCGTACATATGCTGGCGTAAGCGTCGATGTGGGTCGACTGGTTGATCGTTGTCCTCAAAATCGTCGTCGTCCTCGTAGTCATCCGCGTAACGACGCGGTATGGGTGGCGTCGGAGTAAATAATTGCTCCGGCGTAAAACCGTAAGTTCGTTCGCGAGAAGGTTTGTGTGGACGCTGTTGTTGTTGAGTAACAGGCCACGGTTTGGGCAAAAGTGGACCGGGTTGAGGTTGTGGCTGATAGCCCCCGGTGGCTGGTTGACTTTGTTCCAACGGTGATCGATACGACTGGTCCCATTGCTGACGTTGACGGGATTGTGACCGGCCCCGATGACTTCCGCGGTTCGACTGTGGCGGGCGGCGATATTCATAAGGCTGCTGCTGTTGCGAGCGCGACAGATGACCAGCATTGGCCTGTGAATATGCCTCGGAACGCTCACGCGATTCCGTAAATTGCTGCTGTTGCCGCGGTTGGGTCTGCGGTCGTGTGTATTGCTGTACATGCGGTTTTACTTGTGTCTGTTGTTGTGCTTGTGATTGTGAACGGTGATGCGTTTGCGCATAGCATTGCCGGGATGACTGCGGTTCTTGCCGCCTTGATCCCTTTTGGCCTAAACGCGCTTTCAATTTAGCTGCAACTTCAGCTTGAACAAGTCTTCTGACTCGTTGTTTTTCCAAATTCTTTAACCGACGCAAAGTGTGCTCGGATTTAGTATCGTAAAAACGATTCAATTTGGCTTTATGTTCGTCTTCTGACATATGACGAACTTCTGAAGACTCAGCAAGAGAACCGGTGGCGCGTAATTTTGTCGCACGCCGTGGCATTTCCGTTGCCAAATTCTCACGATCGCGTTGCTCGATCGTCATGCGTGTTCTACGCATTGCAATTTGTGCCTCCAAAGTAAGATCGACTTCGGGCATATCAAGGCTGGCTGCGGATCCACTCGGGTCCTGCGAGGATGCCTGCCGTCTTTCTCTGCAAATTTTTTCTAATTCGCCTTGAATACGATGTTTGAGGAAAAATACAGATTTTTGCTGACCTCTGAAACGATCGAATTGAACGGGAACTTCGAGTGGCGGGTTGGTAGCTAACCGAATTTGCCTAATCATGTTATGTAAAACATGAGGACTTTCAATTCGTGCCATTAAGTCCTGGAATTCCGGAAAAGCCTCACGTGGCAATGGCGTGTAAGATTCGCCAAGGAATGCTACGCGCAACATGCGACGCAACTGTTCCACCATGCGCCAACCTATTGCGGCATTGCCGTAGGCGTACGCAAAGAAATGGAATTTCCTATCCAAGAATTCCAAAAGCGCTGTAGCGCGCATGACGTCTATTGAAGAAAAGATTGTCATGTGTCGATACTCCGAATCATATAATGATTGAAATTCACGGAAAGTATCAAAAATATCGACCATTTGACATGTCGATATTAAGATTGGTGCGAGATGATCCGGCGCTGGAGACATTCTGTGCGGATAGAATTCCGGACGCACCTGATGTGTAACGCCATCAATCACCTCGCTCGGTGCGTCAAGATGCGGGTGTATGACCAAATACTCGAGCGGAACCTCGTACAACATCATTCCGGTTGTGATAAAGAACCGTATGCGCACAAAGTATTGGTCTGGGTAAAACAATCGATTAAAGACACTCATTTTGCTAATAAATTGAGGTGCGAGCTCACGATCGGCATCAGCCAAAGGCTGTGCAATTGTAGACCACACTAATGGACGCGAGGGTGAGTCAGTCGTAGCCACGTGCTGCAGATGTATTGCATACACTCGGTCGAAGTACACTTGAGCAGCTTCAACCAGCTGATCGTACAGACGCGTTCCTTTGACTTCACCCAGATAGGAACGTAACTCGTGCAAGACGACTGGCGCAATAATGCACGGTGGTTTGCGCGTCATATTTTCCATCATGGTGAAAAAGTGCTGTACGTAGCGCGAGCAATTTTGCACTCGAGCGTTTTGTTCGCGGACATATGTTCGCGAATAGCTTGAATGTGCGCAGGTATTGCGACTTCCATATTTGATGCTTGACTGTGAGTAACCTGTGGTTGAATAGTAGCCACGGTACTAGACACACCCGTCATGGCCATAGGAGCCGTAAAACGAGTAGCAGGTGCCAACATACCTTGTGACACGGACTGAGACGCGACTTGCGTGTATAACGCTACTTGTGGTACTTCGTGTGCAGCTAGTGTACGTTGTGGTTGCAGCGGAAAACCAATAATCTCAGTCATGATGACATCAGGGTCAGCTTGACGCTCTGCCCCAACCGGCTGAGGAGTCGGTAAAGGTCCGAGCGAACTTATACCCAAGGGTGCTTGTTGAGCCGCCGCAAGCGATTGCGAGACAATTGGTTGCAAAACGGTAACAGCCCCTTTTCTAGCCATTGCTGCGCATGTTACACGCGGTGGCGTCACGTTAGCTTGTCTTTCCGCCTCGGCGTCAGATAACGCCATCACTAAGCGTTTGGGAGATAAATCGTCATCCTCGGTGGAGATTGATGGTTCTACATCGACCATAGGTGAATTGTAGGGAATATCGGTTTGTGAAGAAAACACAGAAGCTGGTGTACTTGAGCTAGTTGGTGTTGACTTAGGTTCCGTGTCAGGCGCATTGACTGGGCCCAAAACTGTGTCGGCAATGGCCTGCAAAGCCTGCACTTGTAAGTCAGGATTGTCAAACACGTTAGCATGAGCCATTGCTTCCGTTACTGAGGCAACGGTGGTGGCTGCCGCTATAGCTGCTGGCAGTTGCGGAGCTGGGGCATAAAAGTCCTCAACTTGGATTAACTCTTCGCCATTCGAATCAACTTCAGCGTCAGCAGCTGTGCTGGTCAACTGCCCTTGTGGTGGCTTACTAGTCGACAATGGTATACACACTCTGGCTTTCGGGCCGCTAGCCCTAATGTACAATTCATCGCCTACGAATGAAACCGACATAGGTTTTCTATCGTCAGTAATGCGATTATCTTGCGTGCACCCTTCTATCAGTATAAAAACATCGATAGTTATGAGGGTGTCCATCGCTAAATAATGCTGCATGTCCCGAGTTAACGGTAAGCTCCACGCCTGTCCGAAATTATCAGGCGCGTTCGGATCAATATACATGTCAAAAAAGAATTTGGCCAAGCGCTTTAACGAGTGCGACTGCGCTTTAATGCGTAAACGACGAGTAAACGCTCTCGCCAATGGCTGAATATCAATGAAATTTGCAATGAATGGATCTTTCCAGTGCAGTTTATTGCGAATCTCTGCATCCGGAATTGCCAAAATTTCCTCGAAAGTTGGCCCGTAAACATGGAAATATGCAAGTCGATCTTGCGTCGGGTCATAACAAACCATATACACGTTAGGTAAACGCGTTTCGAGCAACTGGTGAAGCCCGAACGGAGGTTGCGGGAACTTCGCCAAGTCCCAACAGAACACGTGGCCATTCGCGCTCGCAACTTGGACGTTAGCGTACGAATGGGCCATGGAGGTCCTGGTAAGTGGGACATAGTTGCTGAAAACGCAAGTCCCAGGTCTTATAACCTCTGCCTTTTCTGTCATTAACAAATTCAGAGTCGTAGCCTAAAAATAAAGTGCCATTTGTAATATTCGATGGCTGAATTAACGCCAAAATGGCGCCAAACAACTTCTGGTCATTGGAGATTATAACGGTGGGTAGAAGTCTGTTCTTTGGTACGCGAGGGGTTACCAAAGGAAATCTACCAAGCCTATTCTCCCACCAGAGTTGTTGGTAGTTAATACGCTTTCTGTGATTTGCGATTTTATGTGTTGCTTTATGTTTTATCCATTTTGCGGTAAGTGACTCTAAACCGCCAACGCGACTATTGTCGTTTTGCGGTAGCGGGTCTGGAATAACCAAGCCTCGCTCTAAAGCCATATTGGTCAAAGCCGAACGAAATTCATCTAGGGACGCGGGATCACTCCCCTCGAATTTGCATCGGCGACCAGCTGCCTCCAGCAATGCCTCCTTGCTTAGGGTACCTTGTGCAGCCATGGGTCTGCAAAAGGAAAAACATTAGATAATGGTACGGCATGTGCTGTTTTAGAGCCATTTAATAAACGTATAGGCGCGCAGTCCTTAGCTTTTTGTTCCCTGCCCGGTAAATCCTCAAAACTTATGACTACTGCCGGGGCAGGAGGGCGATGTGGTAATTTTACCAACACAAAATCGCCAGGGACGTACGCGTATTTTTCCACAATCAAAGCAGAATAAGGAAGTTTAGGCTCAGGCAGAAGTCTATTCCTGTGAACATGATGAATGATGAGAGGGTTATAGACATATGCGATTTTCGCAGTTTCAGCACACCTGGGCGTGGGGGGGGTTTGGGGGGGTATGCAGCCCCCAGAAACCAAAATACCCCCCAGAAATCAAAATACCCCCCAGAATTCAATTTTTAAAATTTTTTCGCTTTTTTCGCAATTTTTTGATGCCAATGGATAGTGCTTGATGAGAAACGTCGAAAAATGGTGTTTTTATCACCATACCACCATTTTTAAGGCCATTTTTTGACCTTCAAAAAAATTTTGCACCCCCAGAAATTTCTTGCAGCCCACGTATGAGTTTCAGGCGTAGGTAAGTCAATAATTCGGTATGGACACGCTTGGGTGCTAGTTTACCGATTTCAGGTTGAATGACTGAGGTATTATTAAGATGAACTATATCCGAGAGATTAAAATTTGTGTGCATTACGGCCTTGTCATATTGCAATTTTTGCTGCTTACGCGCTTGAGTTAAATTCTGAGATGCGATTTCATGCAGATCTTGTAAAGTCAGCTTTAAATCAATGACGTATTTTTCTGCAACAGATGGTAAATTCGGATTTATTACGAAGTCATTTATGAGCAAGGTGTCAAGTGGAAATGCTGGTTCGTGACCATAAAGCATTTCGAAAGGAGATATATTTGTTGATGATTGTGGAGTCGCGCGGTATGCAAATAATGCAAAGGGTAAAAATTGTTCCCAATCATACTGGGATCGCGCACTCAGCTTAGACAAATCATCAATCAATGTACGATTATAACGTTCCACCAACCCATCACACTGGGGGTGATATGGGGTTGTAAATATTTTTTGAACGTTTAATAGTTTACAAACTTCTGAAATAAGGGTAGATGTAAAATTTGACCCCTGATCTGTCAAAAATTTCTTGGGGACTCCATAACGTGGTATAATTTCTCTTAGTAATAAATTGGCAATAGTTGTTGCTTTTATGTCAGAAACAGCAAAAGCTTCCACGTATTTTGTAAAATAATCCATAAAAACCACAATTTGGTCATCTCCGGAGGGAGATCGCGGCATATGCAAACAATCGCACGCAATGAGTTCAAACGCACGGATACTTCGATTGGTTGCAACGGAACGGATGTGGAATTTAATGCGACCTTACGTTGTAAGCACACATCACAATTCCTACACCACTCGATCACATCATTTTCCATGCGCGGCCACCAATAACGCATTTGTATGGCGGGCAAGATTTTGCACGATGAAAAATGAGCTCCAAAAATAGAGTCATGAAATTCCATTAATATGAAGCGACGCAAGGATTTGGGTATGACTATTTGATGAACGACAGTTGGTGAACGCTTAGGTTGAAAACGACAAAAAAGTACATTGTTTACGAGAAAAAATTTGTCACGATATTTTTTCGTTGTTAAGTCATTCAATGTGATGCGAATTTTATGCAATTCGTCATCTGCACGTTGCTCAGCGAGTAAACGCGCAGGTGTTAGCATTTCAGCTTTTTCAGCATCGGTAAGTAACAGGCGTTCACGAAATGTAGGTGGTTTAGAATTAGTAGGATCGGTTTGCGCAGTAGGATTCTTATTTTGCGCATTTGGATGATTAATTGGTGCAGTAGGCGCGTTATCGCGCGATCGGTCCGGTGGAACCGATTCATCATCTGACTCAGAATCTTCAGATTCTAAATTCGCGATGTTAACGACGTTTTTGCGCTCTAATTTATATATTCGTTCTGCATGATCATATTTAGGATGTCGTGAAAGAAGATCAGCTGCGCAGTTATATGCACCAGGAACATAAACGATATCATATTCGTATTCCTGTAATTTGAGACCCCAACGGCGTAATCGACTCGATGGGTCTTTAACATTTACTAGCCAGGTTAACGCTTGATGATCAGTTTTGACAATAAATTTTTTACCGTAAAGATAATGTCGATAATGCTTGATGGCCCACACTACCGCTAACGCTTCTTTTTCCAAAGTAGCATAGTTACATTTGGCAGAATTTAGCACGCGACTATCGTAGCTAAGAATAAAACGATTTTTGGATGGTAAATGTTTTTGCGTCAAAATAGCACCTAACGCATAATTACTTGCGTCAGTTGTTAACATAAATTGGTGCTCATCATCGAATTTTGGTAGTTGTAAAATAGGTGGAGATGTAAATGCTTTCTTCAGAAGCTCAAAAGCGGTTTGGTGTTCGGCCTTCCAGCAAAATTCGACATCTTTACGCAGAAGATGGAATAATGGTTTAGCAATTTTAGCGAGATCTTTAACAAATTTCTTAAACCATTGGACCTAGCCAAGGAATTTCTGCAAGGATTTAACGGTTTTTGGTACGGGAAACGAGATTAAATCTGCTACTTTGGACATGTCAGGAGCGATGCCCATTGCACTTATACTGTGGCCAAGAAATTTTACCTCTGCATGCGCAAGATGGCATTTATCAGGCTTTACACGTAAGTTTGCCTTTTTAAGAGCAATAAAAACATTTTCAAGATCTGTTAAATGTTCTTTGAAAGTACGTGAAAAAATAATTATGTCATCGATGTAAACGAGACAAGATTTCCAATTTAGACCTGCGAGCACAAGCTCCATTAGTCTTTGAAAATCTGCGGGCGCATTCTTTAAACCAAAAGGTAAAACTTCAAATTCGTAATGACCAACAGGACATATAAATGCGGTTTTTTCGCGAGATTTATTATCGAGTGGAATTTGCCAGTATCCAGATTTCAAATCTAGTGTGCTAAAATATGCAGCACTGCCTAAAGTATCGAAATAATCGTCTAATTGTGGAAGAGGATAAACTTGCGTTTTAGTAACGTCATTTAACCGTCAATAATCGACAACTGGCCTAAGGGAACCGTCCTTTTTTCCAATGAGAAATAATGGACTTGCCCATGGGCTAGTTGTAGGTCGAATAATTTTATCCGCAAGCATTTCGTTTATAATTTTCTGCATGGATTCCCTTCTAGAATGTTCAACACGATAAGTTTTTCCAACAACGGGTGGATTATCCCCTGTGTCAATATGATGTTTCATCAAGGGGGTACGTCCGAGAGGTTCATTTTTTAATGCAAAAATTGAGTCGTATTTTAAGCAAAGTTCACGAATTTGTTGCTGCTGTCTAGAATCAATGGCGGAGCCGTTTAAAGCTTTATTTATTGATGCAAAAAGTTCTGGTGTCCTATCATCAAAGGATGAAACATGTGACACGACTTCGGCATCAGAGGTTAAAGAACCTATTATTTCACCAGAGTCAATGCGAATTGGCGCTTTGGAGATATTACAAACGCGAACAAGTATTAGAGGTTGTGAAGCATCGACTATAGATGGAGCAACAAAAAGTGAAGTTTTTTCCATAAAATCGGGATTTGGTTCGAATAATGCAAAATCAAAATTGCAAGAACCGTGACTTATATAGCCAGGTGTAATTAATTCATGCCTAGGTTGTATAATAACAGGCTCAGGTAACGAAACATGCACACACACAACACCAGAGGTAGTTGCGTTGGGTTTCGCATGAAATTGCAATTTTTCATGAGATGAGAGTAAATTAACCTTTATGCCGTTTATAAAAGCACAGCGCTCAATAGGATTAACCCACATAAGTGCGGATTCGCAAAAATCATATCCTAAGAGCATGTCTTCCGGCAAGTGATCAATTATAGATACTGAGGTAGAGATAGATTGTTCCGCGATGGTTAAAGTCATATTTACTCTATAACGAACTACTGCAGTGATTTCGCCTACACCATGTACGACTTGTGAAACTTGTTTAGGTGGTAAATTAAAACCAAGACGTAAGAATGCAGATGTGGTCATCATGGTGACCTGTGAACCCGTATCTATGAGAGCAGGTACGTCAATGCCATGAACCTTAACTAGGATGGTGGGTAAGTTTGTCCCAGCATGGCTTACAATAGGGATATTAGGATCTAAAGTCTTAGATAGAGGTAGATTAATTTTCTTGTAGGTTGCAAGACGACGTTGTAGATGTTCGTACTCTTCAAGAAATTCTTGCGACGCAAATAAATTAGGACGCATGCTAGATTCTGGCCCTTTCGCAGTAACCGTGTTCACATCATGAGGAGATGTAAGGGTTGGCTGCGGTGGGGGCACATTCATGGCGGGTTGGTTATCAGCAGTATATGTGACATATGGACGATTAAAATTATTGTCGTTGCGATAATTCGAGTTATAGTATGTCCCACGCTGTTCATTTGGAAATTGCACAAAAGGTGTATTTTGACGCGGTTGATTATTATAACGATTATCGTAACGTGAATTTTGATAATTAGCACGCGAATTTTGGTAATAATCATTACGATTTTGCCAAAAATTCGATCGTGATTGCTTTGATTCAAAGCGATTATCATTATTCGCATAATCAGATGAGCGATGTTGACTAGAGGTACGATATCGTGATTGAGATCGATGTCTATTCTGTGAATTTGAACGCGATGGCAAACGATTTTGACGCGAAAAGAATGCGATTGGCTGCGATTGCGAGCCATAGAATTAGTATTCCGATCAGCTTGATTATTAAAATTAGCATTATTAGACGTTTCTTGCCTTTGACGCGTGAAACATTCCTCATAAATGTGACCTATGCGCTTGCAAAAGGTACAATATTTACGAGAAGAACTTTCTGGTTTCTCAGCACGCGATGAGCGATGAAACGTTCTATGACGTGAACGATTTGAATCATTTTGGTTAGATGCGCAGAGAGTATCTTTGGGTACTACGCTGCCCACTGGAGCAGCTGTTACCGATACATAAGGCGTTACTGCCTTTTTATCCTCAAATCCTTTATTAGCAAATTCAGCGCTAAGCGCATTGTCCAAAAATTCAGCTAATGATGCTCTAGGTTTTTTATGATATGCCTCTTTCGAAATGTGTGGTAATAAACCTTGTTTTAGTTGATGTCGCATTAAATTATTGAAATGTGGCGAGTCAACTTCAAGGTAAGGATCAGATTTAATTAACTCTTCGCGAAGCGAGAGATAATAAGCTTTAACCGATTTGTTGGGCTGCTGTTTGTGTGACAGAAAACGATTAAAGAGCGCACCGGTGTCCATAGGACAAAATTTGGTTATTAGCGCTTGCTTCATTTTTGAATAAGATTGTTGTATATCAGCAGGTAACGAATGGTATAAACGCAAAACATAAGGGTCAAGAAATCCAGTAGCGAATTTTAAACGATCAGCTTTGTCAATATCACAGGTATTGGCAAGCGATTCAAATTCTGCAAAATATGCTTTTATATCTGATTTATCGCCATCGAAAAATTTTTTATTTGCAATTGCAAATTGCATCTGCTGCAAAAATGGTCCGCGATTCAAGGAATCGGCGAGACGCGAGTCACCACGCAAGCTTTCAGATGAAGAACCTGAACTATAACGATGACGTCGTCTGCGCGATCGAGATTTGCGATGCGAGCGACGACTGCGCGGGCGATCATAACTATTAGATGAGCTTTCGTCAGAAAATTTGACATGTTTTCTCCTACTAGATGATTCAGGTAGGGTTGCAGATTCATTTTGCAAATGTGCAGATTCGTTGTTAATGCCAGATAAGTTTATCTCAACCGGTTGCATTTCGATATTAGAAGAATGCAAAATAGGATTATTAGGTGGTATTTCTACGTTTATGGGATTAGGTACATAATTATTGGCTAAGATTTCTCCTTGAGGTGGAAAATACTGCAGCGGTGGTAGATTTAATTGCTGCTGCAAATTCGTAGTGGCAGGATTAGGTACGAAAGAAGGTGCATTACGATTTAATGGCAGCGAAGGCCGAGATCGCGACGTTTGCAAAATCGGTACCGACGGCTGCGAAATCGTAGGTATATTTTCCGAAAAACCCGAGTTTTGCACTGATTGCAAACCTGTGTTTACAGAATTCTGTGACAAATTAGATATCTCAGGCGCGCGATTCGTACAACTTTGAGAGATATTTTCTGGAACAGTTTCCGAAGGTGAGCGTGAATTCGATGCTCTGTTGCTAGTAGACAACAGTGAAGATGCACGATGCGTACTTTGCGCACGATTCGCACTTTGCGCATTAAATTCAGAAAAATTTGCGCTATCGATTGAGTGGTTAACGCGCTCAGATGAATTATTCTCTATGCGATTCAAAACTGGTTGGGGTTTAAGCATAGTGCTTAGCTCCAGACGCAGTTTACGCATTTCATCCGCATTTTCCTTTTTATCTTGATCAACGCGCGTAGAAAGGTCCGAAAATTGCAAATGAATAGCTTGTAGCGCTTTCAAAATAAGATCATTAGTCACATTAGCATTAGCACGCTCTCTGTCGGCATTCATGCTGCGACTATGATTACTTTCTACGTCAGAGTCGGGATTTTCGCGCTCCGAACTGGTTTCAGGATTATTTGCCGTATTAAGAGTAGTCGTATTATCAATCATTGTATGATTAGATGAATTGTCAATATTAGGGTCCGATCTAGTTAGCGAAGATTGATTAATGCGAGATCGCATGGTACTCAATGATAGTTCATCTTCAGACTGTGTATTACTCGCGGCATGTAGTGACGCGGGTAATTTATCATTATTCGCCTTAGTCGTTACGTCTCTCATAATTGTGTCATTACTCGCAGAATTACACGCGCTATTAGAGTCAACAGGCGCGGTAGGTAATTGGCGAGCTGAAGTAGGTGGCGTAGAAGGTTTTTTCAATTTAGCGGGCGGTGTCCGCAAAACCTTTTTTCCTGCCATTTTTAGGTATCAAAAATGTCGAAAAATGTGACTTTGGGTAAAATAAATTTCAGTACGTCGAAATTTTTCCCAAAATAAATGTTTCGAATTTGGCCTTTGTCGATCCGAAAAACAGGTTTTTTCATGTAAATAGTACTTCCTTACGTGAAATAAGATATACCTGACGTGAAATGATCGAAAGCAGATAGGACGAAGCCTAAAGCGCAAGATTGTGTACGTGGTTAGAAAAACAGGTAGGTAAGAACCTAAATGACGGAAATTCGTCGTCAGTTGAGAAAAATGATAAATCGTTGCCTGAGAGTTGACGTTTATAGAAAAATGCGAGCGTGAGAGCTGCCTTTGTCGATAGAGATCCGACGGAAATAGAAAAATAACGATGGCTTTACCACGATACACAAAATCTTTACCATGGACGCTTACTTAAATTGCGCACTGCCACGATCGCGATCGATACAACAACAAAGGTGAACAAAATGTTACACATTCTTAGATGGCCAAAATGATAAATTTTTTGGATCGAAAAATAATTTTACGATGATTGATCAGCTCGGCTGTAGCTAGCAGCCTAAAGGAGGGAACGTCCAATGTAAATGTATGAACGCCTTATGTCTACGAAGAATCGACATAGGACGGATACATTACCTTCGAGATTTACCTAGGTACGTAGGTACTTAAGTCTGCGCTTAGTGCTGGCCCCGATCACGCGGCTCTGAATGGCTTTCGATCTTTGGACCCTTAGAGACCTTACGGCTTTGATCCCCTCAGCCCTAATATTGCTGGCTGCTTCTATGTCGGGTGATCTCAGCAGCTACGCCCTAAGACCTAAGGCTACTTACCTAGTCTCGGAATTTGCCGCGGAGGTCAGTTGACCTATCTCAAGCTCAAGTTGTTTATTTAACTTATTTTCAATCAGTGCCTGATTCGAAATGTTTTGGTTCCTAATATGTGTAGCACGCATGAACTATGAAAACAACAACAACGAGCTCTATGCTGATCAATCATCCTTAAAGATTAAATAATAATTTTGATCAATTTTTGGCTTGAGAGATAAATTATGATTTCCAAATAAAATAAACTATCATACAAAATTTACCTATCAGTCCACTAAGATGGGAAGAAATCCTCGACGAGTAGATGCCCGACCTAACCCTCGGTATAACCAGGAACCACTGGGTAGGTTTTCTCTATTTTAATTCAACGAAGAATTCACGGCCTGAAGCCGGACAACAAGCAAAAAGAAAACGGAAACGTACGGACTATATCCACGTACGACTAGCAAAACGAAAAGCAAAAAACGCCAGACTACACTACAACGTTAAGTACACTGGCCTCAAGGACCATTACAGTAAATTAAAAAGGATCAATTTAACGTAATACTGATAAGCTTTTATCTCAGATCAATTGTTATCGATTACACAAGCGGTATGCATGAAACAATTACTATTATCATACACTTAACTCTATGCTACCGGACAAGTATCTAAAAGTTTTTTATTATTGAAAATTTGGGGAAATAATGGGAAGACCGAAGGCATAGCCCACAGTGCACTATCATAGATAGCTACTAGTATTGGCTATGTTATGGCTATCGCGAACTGCTAAGGCAGGTTCGCCTATCGTGTTTTTTTTCTTCTTCTTCTTCTTACACCATTTATATATGTAGGCTTTGCAAAGTGCCTCACTCCAGTTGAAGCCGCCTAATGATATCCGCCGTGCCTTTCAGAGAAGCTAAACATTTTCGATTCGATTACTGTAGACCAAGATGGCTTGTCTACAGGGTTGCCACTTGCCAGGTGCAGGAGAATTCTCCTGAATTCAGGAGAATCTAAAATTTTGAGGAGCAGGAGCAGGAGAATGGGCTTTTAGGAGAAATTTCAGGAGAAGTTGTAAACATGCAGGAGAATGCAGGAGAATTTTAAAATGTCAGGTGAATTCAGTGGAATCCTGAAAACCTAGAATTCAATAGAATGAACTTCAACAGCAAGTTATATTGATTAACGTACATTAATCTTCTTCCTGTACTTACTGTAGTTAGTCAGTTGTATATAATTCTATACTTTGAGATCTTTCACATGAAGAATTTATTTCGTTCATATTGAGATTACCCTTTTTTTCCACTTTTTGATCTATTTGTCAACCAAAATTTTGGGAAATGGAAAAAATTTTTGGGCTTGGTTGGCATTTGTGGAAAATTTTTGTAATGTTAAAAATGCGTTTTAGAGAGTTAAAACTTCAAAAATTTTTCCCGAATTGATTTAATTCTTACTTATTATTAATCTTTAAGTCGCGCCGCGCCAATTGCAGCATTTTTATCGATAATCTGGTCTAGAACTTCACAACGATTGAAAATCCTTATCTTCTGCACGGATTCAGTTTGTTTTTGTAATGCAAAAATGCGTTTTAGAGAAGTGAAACTACAAAAATTTTTTGGCGCTTCGCCCCGAATTGATTTAATTCTTTTTTGTTATTAATCGTTAAGCCGCGCCGCGTCAATTGCAGCATTTTTATCGACAATTTGATCTAGAACTTTACTACGATTGAAAATCCTTATCTTCTGCACGGATTCGGTTAGTTTTTGTAATGCAAAAATGCGTTTTAAAGAGGTTAAACTACAAAATTTTTCGGCGCTTCACGCCGAATGGATTTAATTCTTACTTGCTATTGATGTTTAAGCCGCGCGGCGCCAATTGCAGCATTTTTATCGATAATCTGGTCCTAGAACTCCACTACGATTGAAAATCCTTACCTTCTGCACAGTTTTTGGGGCGAATTCTAGAATAGCTCCATGTTCCAGATTTTAAAAAAACAGCGTTTTTATGCGATTTCAAGCCGGTATCTTTAACATAAAAGTTGAAAAAACAGACGGAAAACTTTTGATTGCAAAAAAAATTAAAATAAAATTTTTTTTTATTTATAATTTCCGTCTGTTTTTTCAACTTTTATATTAAAGAATCCTACTTGAATTCGCATAAAAACACTATTCTCACCTTAATCAACGTCTTCACTATCGCTTGAATCGTATTCGGGTAATTAAACTTCTCGTTTCTTCAAGGGGTCGTACAATCGGGCTGCCAACTTCAAAAATTCCACCGTACGGTCGAGTTTACACTCTTGACACTTCTTCAAGAACATGTATTTAGCCAGGTTGCCGGGAATATGCGACTTTTTGCGGTTCGACGATGTGCACACTGCCTTTGCCGCTCTCCAGGTTGACTCTATCGCATTCGTATGGGCGCCCGTATCTTTATCTTTGAACGTTATGCTGTGGTTTACCTGCATGAAAGGACTAATTAGGTATTTTAGGCTCTGTGCATCGTGCGTCTTCAGATTGGTGCCAGGGGATGATCTAAGCCTGAGAAAAAGATGGGGCAAAATTGCTTCGCTCGCTTTGCTCACTCCGCAATTTTCGCCCCATTTGTCTCAGGCTTACATCATCCCCTGGCACCAATGTGAAGGCACATACTAAGCCTAAGCCTAAAAAATATTAGAAGAGACATAGGAAGAAAATGACGCTAGCACCCTTATTTGTCGCATTATATGTAATTATAAAAAAACAATATAAAAAAACTTGCTAGAAATATGAAATTTTTAAAAGTTTTTTTCGAAATTTCAAACAGCTTTCCGCATCTTTTTTCTTTTTTCTCCTTCATTATATGTAATCAAGAAAGAATGATAATCGGATGGTTTGCGCGTCTTAATAATTATATTTACTGAAGTATAATTTCTTCATTATATGGAATCCTTCCCTTTCTAACTAACCCTCACTAAAAAGTATGTTAACCGGATGGTTTGCCTGATTTAATTATTATAATTATATACTGAAGTATAATTTCTTAATTATATGGAATCCTTCCCATTCTAACTAATCCTAACACAAAAGTACCATAACCGGATGGTTTGCCTGACTTAATCATAGGTAGCGCGTTAGCGCGTACCTATAATATACTTGGGTACCCCCAACACCTGGGCACCCCCCTACAGCTATAACGGGACACTTCTGGAAGGTGCGGTTTTTTTAAAAGAAAGATAATAAAAAATTCGCTGCCCGTGTTTTTTTGTTTTTCTTGAAACTAAAAATTGACTGTGTAAAGAAGGTGTAAAGTTTTTGTGTAACGTTATAACATAGGACAAATTTTGGGACCTTTTTACTGCGGCATGTGGACAACTGAGTATTGATGACTCGAAGGATTGAACAGAATAGGATAATAGAGGGATGAATTCTACAGATGACACTTTTTTTGTTTTTTGAAATTCGCATTATTTATCGAACGGCAGTGTAAAGAGTGCGAAAATCTGGGGGTGAAAAAGCACTTTTTGGTCGAGTTTTCAACCTTCCTATGTCCGATACTAACGCCGGTTATGAGGTTTTTAAAATGTTTTCTGACAGAAATGTAGAGCGGATCAAGGGCTACATTCTGCATATAAGCAAAGTCTTGTATGCTCTATGGTGAGTTAGATCCTGGGGTTTAAAGTTTACACTCTAGTGGATGGTGTAAAAAAACGGATTTTAACTAAGATTTCTCTGCCAAATTTTTCCGCTTATGAGTCAGTGCAAATCGAAGACAGCATTAATAAAGTGCCTCTACAGGGGCTAAACATCGCAGCAAACCGCATTTAAAAGAACGCAATATTGAGTTATTTATGGGGGTGTAAAGTTCGAAATCAGAGGTAAAAAATGGGCTAAAAAACACGTTTTTTCCGAAGTTTGATTGATAAATCATGCCAAATAATTTTTGCAACAGAATTTTGGCACACAGGAATGTACTACGATTTAAAAGCTACAAATTGTACCAAACCGAATTTCTTTAAACTCAATGGGGAGTTCGGTACGGAATTTTAAAGTTTACAGTGTTCTAAATGATGGAAAATACGTTTTTGTTGCATTTTTGTTCGCCACTTTCTCCGTCCAGAAGTCGGAATAAGTCTAATAGAATAAAAATAAAGTGCTTTATATCGGGTGCATGTCAAAGCAAATTTTCTATACATTAATATTTAGCGAGTGTAAAGTCAAAATTTTGGAGTTTTAAATGCGTTTCTGTCTTGTTTTTTCTGCCTGCTTCTCCGGTTACGAGTCAGGGACACGTTTATCAAGTCTAGAAATGGACCAGGAATCAAATTTGATATGCCAGTCTGGCGCATATGTTTACACTCTACGGTGTTGTAAAGTAGTTTACACCAATTGTTAGTTTGCCCATAGAACATTATGTAGACTTAATTTTTTCATAAATATTAATCGTAATATCGGAACAATATCAAAATTACGAATCTGACTAAAATCTTCTTTACACTAGGTGTTTACATGAAGTTTACACTACATATATATTTATCTTCGTTTTTGAGCATTCCTGAAACCTAATTTTATCTTGGAGCCTAGAAGTTTTCAAAGGATCAAATGTGAGACGTCACGTAGGCGCGTTTGTTTACATCCAACAGTGATGTAAAGTAGTTTACATTCATTGTTTATATGTCCTCAGACCATTGTAGAGACATAATTTTTTCATGAATGTTGATCATAATATCCGAGTAATTTTTACACTGCATGTTAGCCTTTGTTCTAGAGCATTGCAAAAATCGAAATTTTTTCCTGAGATATAAAAATTTACAGGGAATGAAATATATACGTCAATTGGGCGCACTTGCTTACACTCAGCAGTATTGCAAAGTGGTTTAAACCTAATGTTTATTGTCTTTAAAACATTATGGAGACTCATTTTTCCATAAATGTTGAAAGAAATATCGGAGCAATATCAAAATTACGAATCCGACTAAAATATTCTTTACGCTATGTGTTTGTGTAAAGTTTACGTTACGTGTTAACCCTAATTCGATAGACTTGCAGAGACTTTGTAACTGAAGTCAAGAAATTTTCAAGGATTCATATGTGAGACATCAATTAAGTGAGTTTGTTTACCCTCAAAAGTAATCTAAAGTGATTTAAAAATTATGTTCAAGTGTCCTTAGATCATTGAAGAGATGTAATTTTGTCTTAAATGGGTTGCATTAAAGTTAAGTCTTTCTTAGCCGTGTTTATAATATGTTTCACAAAATCTTGCACATGGAGAGCTATCGTTTAATTGATATAAATTGCCTGCAAAAGTGGTTTAAAATGAACCAGCAATCACACTACTGTGCACAGAAGTCGACAAAGATATACAGCTTTATTGTAATCATGTACATTAATAAGCCGTAAACTGTTAGTATTCTCTACACCTAGTAGTTGTGTAAAGTTTGCACTATTCATTTGTTGTTAATATGTAGTCTATACTACAAATTTATTTTACTACCAAATCAAAGCATTAGTGTTCCTTACATTTGATATTTGCGTGAAGTTTTTGAATTTTTGCCGAAAATCTTTGCCTTCTAATTTACCAACATCCCGCCTTTTCCATTTTCTTGAAGTTTAAAATCTTTTATAATTCTCTCATAATTTAATGGTAGGTTTTAACTTTAAGTTTCTCTTGGTTTACAACTCTCGCTTAGCAAGCTCATTTTTCAAAACTTTTTCATAGTGATCAGATTAGTTGCGTTTAGTTTGGAATTGGTGGACGGTCGTTATTTTATTACTCGGCTTAAATAAACCAAGTGACTATCTTTTGATTATTTTCTTCATCGCAAATTCAAACACCCAATTTTCAATTTGAAAATTGACCCAATTTTCAATTTGAAAATTGATCCAATTTTCAATTTGAAAATTGAAAATTGGGTGTTTTCAATTTCAAAAGTCACAACACATTGTGCTTGTGTATTGATTGAGTGAGGATTTGCAATGTGAATTCGTTGGTTAAATTTTTGTGCTTGATTATAAGTGAACTGCACATTAAGAAGAAATAACTTAATGCAGTTTTAATTTGAAAATGGATGGTGTCAATAAGGTTGTCTTGTTTAAAAAGAATAATGCTGATGTTAAGAATAATATTGTTTTCCGCGTTCTTGGACTGTTGTCATTATTGTGGCATGTTACTGATTGTGTTTACTGACTGATGTACTGAAATCACGCTAATTAAAAGTAGTGTACTAGCAAAGAAAAATGCTCCGATGGAACAAAAAAGATGAATATACTTGGAATTGTGGATTATTATGGATGTAAAAGGAGGGGACTAGGAAAAATCTACCTAAAGTCGGAAAATCTGCTAAAAATCACACTTTCTCTAAGCAACGCAAAAAATCGATGTATATTCTGCGGCCTCTAAAAAAGTGTCTTTTTTAAATAATGTTCGAAGTTTCAGATAAGAGTGTATAAACGAAATCTATCAAGGTTACTTTTTTAAATTGCTGGCACCTGATTGATAGAAAACTAAGAGGTATTGTATTTAAAGTTGTTTTGTTTTATGAGCATTATAGCAAGCAAAGCAGGAGCCGATTGATTAGTGCACACAATCGTTTCGGGCATGCTAGTGTATCTACATTAAGTCTGTTTCAAGTCAACTTACGTGTTTCCTACTGTTTTTAACCAACCATGTCTTCAATTGTCTTCGATGTTTGCTATTTCATTCAATTGGCTTGGAAGACTGTTAGTTTACTTAATATCATTTCCCATAGCTACTGCATAGCTAACGTGCTGTTGTTTCAATCATTGTTATGGTTGAATATTTATTTTAATCTGTTGGCCGCAGAATATACATCGATTTTTTGCGTTGCTTAGAGAAAGTGTGATTTTTAGCAGATTTTCCGACTTTAGGTAGATTTTTCCTAGTCCCCTCCTTTTACATCCATAATAATCCACAATTCCAAGTATATTCATCTTTTTTGTTCCATCGGAGCATTTTTCTTTGCTAGTTATTATAATTACTGAAGTATAATTTCTTACTCACTTTTAAATGTTGATATCCGTGCTGCTCCAGGCAGTCATATGCCTTCCAGCAGTCGCTTATTATCGTCGTTCCAGGCAAGACCCACTCCTTTATAATTGGAATCAGCACTGACGAACTTCGCTGATTTACTGCAACAAGAAACACTCGCCCAGTGCCTCGCTCGTATCCTCCGAATACCCACTGCCCATCAACGGAACGCCCCTTATTGTACTTGCGTTTACCAAACTTGGATTCATCGATTTCGACGATCTGACCTGGGCCTCCAATCCTTTCTGGATTCTCGAGCAAAGTTTGTAATAACACTTCACGACAAAACGACGCCCAATCCACTAGAGTCGTAGACGCTAGTCTAAGCTGAACCGCGATTAGGTCTAATCCCGCACCATATACCCACAAATTAACAAATGCTACAATTTCGTATATCGATAGTTTCGAGCGTTCAAAAAATGTGCCACGTCGAAACAAAATCTGATTTCCGCATAATTGTCTTTTCTGCTTATTTTTTGAAACCGTATTTGGACATCGCCATACTCGCCCATCAATAGCCGCTTTCAATTCGGACAATTTTAATGTTCTGCCACACCTATCACATTTATAATCCGGCTCCTTCGGTACTAATTCTAAATCTTGTAGCCACTGTAACAGTTTCACCAAATCTTCGGTTAGTTCATTAATTTCTCTAAGATTAAGAAACATGGTTATTACGCAGCAACAGCGCAAAGCATAAACAACTTTGATAAACAATCTAATATACGTAATGCTTATCACACAACAGCACGGTAGAGCATAAATAACCGGAATGCGCAATTCTAGCATCCGAAACAAACATCTATTACATAAATCACTCATGATTGAAAAAAAATTCGCATAGAAATGCAACGTCGACTCCAACGTGAGCAAAAGGTTACTATTATAAAACTATCCGTAATAAATAATTCTCGCGACCGAACAAGCGCCTATTACGTAAATCACCCATGTTAATAAAAAATTTGCATAGAGAACCTATGTCGACTTCCACGCGAGAAATAGATTACTGATCTAACACCCTACAGTACATAAAGAATTGTCACTTAGTTGTGTTCCACAGATCACCTGCCTGTAATGTCATGCACAACTTCTATCCAATGCACTAGGGACGGAGTGTTCTATCAAGGCAACAGTAAATGCGCCTAACTTACATTCTCTTATAATAGTCATGTAAACTTAAATCGACCGATCGCAGTGTATTCATTTAAGTATATCAAGTTCATTCAAGCTATCTATACATAGAAACCAATAAATGCATTGTGGATAGTTCTGTACCTACGTCCTTTATAAACGTTCATCGTGCGCACGTATGTTCGAATTAACCTGTTCTTCTTTAATTCATAATAGATTCATCAATCGTCAGCATTATTGCCGTCGCCTTCACTAATGTATGTACATATTACCTATGTCCCTACTTCCATACCTATGTACACAAGACATTTCGATCAATCCTGTTCTTCTTTAATTCATCATAGATTCATCAATCGTCAGCATTATTGCCGTTGCCTTCGCTAATGAAGGTACATATTACCTCTGTACCTAGTCACATACCTATGTACACAAGACAATTCGATCAATCATTGCGACGTTTTTCGCAGTCGCCTTCCCTAAACATTGCGTGCCTATGTACATACAAACAAACGTATGCATCAGTATACATTAGATCAATCAATGCGCCGTTTATGGCAGTCGCCTTCCCATGCTTTGTGCATCTATCACTTTACAACTTCATTCCTCAATTTCTCCCCTTCTGAATGCTTTCCGTCAATAAATTCTTTTGAATATCTTCCTTACAACAGCTGAACTTTCGATAAATCCCCATTAATTTAAATTCTGTGACTTCTATCTATTCTAGAATTAAGCCCAGTTTTTGTAATGCAAAAATGATTTAGAGAGCTAAAATTTCAAAATTTTCTGCGCTTCGCGCCATTTGATAAATTATAGTTTTAATTGTCAAAAACGACTTCAGAATTGGCTAAAATGCTTTACTGAAGGAAGGACATTCAAGTTTCAACATAAATAACGTATACTGATCGTGATATTTCTTGTAGAGCGCGAAATTTTTAAACAAAAAGTGCATTAAACACCGCTATTACATGTGTACATAAAATTTTCTACTTAAAAAACACTGATTCTTCAACACAGGCGCTCTATTTTAAATGTTTTTAGACCTCCCAAAAAACGTGGAAAAAAGTCGGAAAAAGTGGAAAAAAATTTTGGGTTCGGTCTATAATGTCAACCAAATCACTGGAAAAAAACGGTGGTTAAGACCTAAGTCTTAAGTTATAACTATATCCAAATAAGTTTCGTGCTTCCGTAGTAAATCATTCATTCATTCATCCATTTATTCACTTAATATCACGAAGTGCAGAAATACATAGCTTTACACACCGTCTAATTGTTTTTATCAGTTTCATAGACGTTTGCAAAGCGCCTATAAACATTAACAATTAGTAATAAAGTATTATTTATTTTTTCAAAAGACATTGCAAACAGGGCTCTTTTCAGAAATTTTTGATGATGTAAGTGCTACTGAAAATTGGCGGTCACTGTTTTAAGCACAGAAACTGTTTTTTCGAATATGTGTATTGTAAACAATGCCACCTCTTTAGCTTAGGCCCTTGAGCAGTATATCCTGATGAAGATCAGGAATCTGTTATTGAATGTTTGTCAGCTGTTGATGTTGAATAAAATGTTATACTTTGTGGTGCAGCATTAGTCTTCCATTATTTTTGCATCTGCCTGTATAATGCAGATATGCTCCATGAGCTTTTAATGAGAGAATTAATGTTCATTATTTAGCCTTGAGTGTCCTTAGGATTAACAGGCAAGAGATCAGAATAAAATAGTTGGGTGAACCAAGGTAAATTGGCCTGAGTATGCTTGATATGCATGTATACATACAATTGTAGATCTGCTGTACAACCTTTCCTGCAAAATATGAGCCAGGAGAATTTTCAGGAGAATCAAAATTTTTTTCAGGAGAATTGCAGGTGAATTTTTTCCCAATTTCACCTCTGTGCAGGAGAATCTGAATTTTGGGACCTGGCAACACTGCTTATCTACACACCGTCTGTCTGTCAAGTAGGGGTCGCAACCGTGAGGCGTTTTACCCACCGTTTTTTCCGAGCGATTTGGTTGACATTATGGACCAAGCCTAAATTTTTTCCCACATTTTCGAAATTTGGTCCACTTCTTCTTATATAACCAAAAAGGGCACTTACCTATGCAGCTTAGTAGGACAACAATTTTGAAAATTGTTTTCTTTCAAAATTACCATTTTCTGGAGTAATTCTTAATCCTGATAACGAATCCAGCATTCATTTTTGATTTCAGACAAACTTTGGGTGAAAAATCAGGGTTTTTGTCATTTTTGTTAAGAATTTCAAAAAAATTTTCTTCATATTTTTTGCACATTTTAGGGTAATTTTGCATGATGATGACAAATTTAGCACTCATTTCTTATTTTTGTTAGAATTTGGTTAAAAGATCATGCTTTTTTAATTTTTTTAAATAATCTTAGGAAAATTTTTCAAAATTTTTTTGAAAATTCTGGGATAATTTTGCATGTCAGTAAAAAATTCCATTCACTTTACTCTGAAGCGTCCGGGACTGTGACTTAGCAGGGGTTACCAATGTCTTTCGCTTAGGCTTAATTATGTGTCCATCACATTGAAGCCAGCGCATGGGCTAAGCGGAGATAAATGGAGCAAAAATTGCTTCGCTCGCTCTGCAATTTTTGCTCCATTTTGCCTAGGCTAAGCTCATGCCTGGCACCAATTTGAATCCACAAGCAATTGCTGTCGCCACAAATTGGAAACTGAAAAATACTTAGAAAATTTTTTTTTGAAATTTTTCATAAAAATGACAAAAAACCTAATTTCCACTAAATTTTGTCTGAAATCAAAAAATGAATGCTGGATTCGTTATCAGCGTGCAAAATTACCTCAAAAAACGGTATTTTTGGAGAAAAAATTTTCAAAATTTTTGTCCTACTTAACTGCATAAGTGCCCCAAATAGCTCTGAATTGAAGTCTTTCTGCTTTCATTCACTTTTTTTACTAGTGTAGATTGTTTTTTCACTCATCAATCATCAAAATCAATTCTAAATGGATTCGCTTTCAAAACCAGGATTTTAAAACATATAAAAGCGCAATTTATCAGTAAATCTGAATAAATATCATAGCAAAACATGAGAACACGCAGGTAGATACTCAGAGCAGAGCGGACGGTGGAGAACGGAAGACAAAAAAGTTTAATTTCCTAATTTGCAGGCAACGCAACCTGACCATGTTCAATTCAAATTCTATTATATAATACTATGATAATATTTATTAGCCAATTACTACTGTAGAAAATGCAATAAAAAATTACATGAAAGAAGGATTTAATAAGAGATAATGTCGAAAGAATGAAAGAAAGTTTACAGCATAGCTAGTAATGGCTGAGACGTACAGGCGGATCGTGCTCATGTACACCCCTTTAGGCACTCATCTAAACAAAGTTTAGCAACAATGCTTTGAGGCAAAGTATGGGAAAATTTCGAGATAACTGATTTTTCATATTCTTTCAAAACAGCATTTTTTCGGGTTTCTAATCATCAAGAGCATCACTAGGAACCCAAAACTGGCCGCAGAAACCAGGTTTTCATATGCAAATTGGCCTAATTTGCATAGTATGCAAAGTAGGCTAATTTGCATATTGCAAACTTGGTTCATGGCAAGTCTTTTGGTTCATAGCAATGCTGCTGATTATTAGATACCCAAAAAGTGCTGTTTGAGGCTTTCAGATTGGTGCCACGGGATGGTCTAAGCCTAAGCCAAAGATGGAGCAAAAATTGCCCTGCTGGCCTCGCTCGCTCAGCAATTTTTGCCCAATTTGACTAAGGCTTAGATCATCCTTTGGCACCTATGTGAAGGCATATTAACTAAGCCCAAGCCTAAGCATGTGGCAAGCACAAATAAATGATTAGCAAACATGTTGTTTACTCCACTCACTATTTCAATCCTCCAGTTCGTTGGGACTTTGTCACAATTATCAATTAGCAAAGCATGATTGGAGCATTAAGATGAGTGAAAATCAGTTTTTTTTGTACAAGACAAAGATTTTGAGGCTCATCTCATACAAAGATCTTTGGAGCTATCTTTGTACAATGTACAAAGACTTTTTGGGCAAAGTAATGATAATTTTAACACTTTTTTGAGTATTTTTTTAGCAAAATTTCAAAAAATTTAGGCGCTTGGCGCCGAATATCATAATAGCATTGTACTTAGCTCCAAGAGCTGGAATTAAACACTCCAACATCTATTGTTAAGCATTTTTGTACAGATTTAAGCATCTTTTACATCTATTTCTACTGTTTTATAAAGATTTTAAGCAGGAAAAAGATCTATTAAACAACTGCACTGTTTTTTTCCGTCTGAAGATAAAATTGACTCTTTTATCTTTGCGTTGCATTAAATTCATATGCAAATTGGTGTCTATTATGAGATTCACTTAGCACATTGCAATCGCTTTATTATTTACAATGGTGTAACACAAGTTATTTTAACTTAATGAGTCGAATTTTATGTGTAATTTTAACCAGTGATCGGACCGAGGCCTCGGCCTCGGCCTCGGCAAGCCTCGGCGTTTTTTGGAGCCTCGGCCTCAGCGCCGAGGGCGAAGCTAAAAAGTGCCGAGGCGCCGAGGGTTAAAATCAAATTTGAATAAGTTTAATATATCCTTTGAATATTAACTATTTAGAATACATCTGCAGTACACAGGCTATTTTTTACCTATAGACTTTTCTTATGGTTTTACTCGCGTACCCAGTTACACCAAGTTACATACAGCAAAGTGCCAATTTATTATTCATGTGATGACTTAGTTTTAATTCTCATGCTCGCTACATGGATCGGAAACACATTCTCAAAGGGGGTTGAGGGAGGGTTATAACCCTCCTCTCAAGGTACAAGACTCAAGTCACTGTCAGACGATTTTTGGTGCAAACCTTTTGAATAATTTTTGAAGTTAATTTTTACTATGGCAAAAGTGCAGCTAACTATTAGAATTTCACGAAGTGATACAGTATTTTTGAATGTGAGTAAGAGTAAATAGACAAACTATCACTATGAAGCATGCATGCAACAGCTCAAAATTTTCGTAAGGGGCTCCTCGGCATACATGTAACGGCTTGAAATTTCGGTTAGGGGTCCCTGGCCATTTTTAGAAGGAGGGGGATTAGCGACTCTAATCTTATGTCAAAAATGGCAAAAGCACCTAAAAATAGCCAACAAAGCGCAAATTTTCGCCAAAAGTGGGGAGGGTGGGTTGACGTTGGAGGGAAGGGTGTGGGGAGGATGTCCAACCCTGGGTAAATGGGGAATTCCCCAAACCCCCTGTTACACGTATGGTTTTCGGCCATTTTTATGGGAGAGGGGGTAAATGATCACGAATTTTCGGCCGAAAATCGCAAAAATGCACCTAAAAAAGGCCAATAAATGCAGGTTTTGCCAAAAATCAATTTCGGCTCGTGCATTTTTTTGGAGATATTTTTATACAATGTTAAAATACTTTCTTGGACAAAGTGATATTTATTATATCGTTTTTCAGTATATTTTGAGAAATTTCAAAAAATTTTCGCCGCTTCGCGTAAAATATCGCTAATATACTGTATTTAGATTGAAGCAGGGGAAATAAACACTCCAAAATCAATTTTTGTGTAATCTAGGCATCTTTATGCAGATTTAAAAATAATTTGTATCTATTTATACTGTTTTTAAAAATTTTATGCAAAATAAGTACTATTTAATAACTTTGCACTTTTTTGCCATTCAAAGAAAAAATTGACTAATTTATCCAGATGTTGCATTGGATTTCTACGCACAGTAGTGCTTATTACAAGATTTAATTGGCATATTACAATATCTGTAATATTTCTGCTTTTGTAGTACAAGTTGTTTTAGCTTTCTCAGTCGAATTTTATGTGTAAATTTCATCACAAGCTGATAAAATTTCGGCGCTTCGCGCCGAACTAATATTATCAACTAAATTCAAGCCGAATTATCACATTTAGGGCCACGGTTTTTTGTATTCGGCAAAGATTTTTCATAATGTACAGAATCTTTTCAGGACCATCTACATGCACAAAGATTTTTGGAGAGACAAAAACTGTAAAAAGGTTTAAAATTTCCGAAAATTTTCGGCGCATCAGTAATTGTCTGTCCTATATATCTTTAAAATAGTAGAATTTGCATTTAGAATGGAAAAATTTCAAATATTCAGAAACCCAGGAACTAGCTAAGATACACTACCAGAGGTCGAAAAGCCTGTTTTACCACACTACTTTACAATACTATAATAGTACACAAAAATTTGCATTTACAAAATGTTCAAAGACTTTTGGATACCATCTTTGCACACGTAAAAAGGTATCTTGCACAGAAAAACACTGTTTAGGACTGCATGCCAGTTGCAGGTCACACACTGGCAGTATGTAAAAATGTGTATGTTTAAAGATATATTTATATAAAATATCTACAAAAATTTGTTCGCTCATACAAAGACACTACTTAATTTACTGGTCCCCCATTTGGGATTTCACCCTTCCCTCATCTCTGGACCTTGGGAAACTATGACCGGAAAGTACAGTGCAGTTTCCGTCATATTACCTGCCACACCAGAATTGGATGACTGAAAAAACGTGTTTAAATATGCATTACTGTAAAAGCGAGCACAACAATGGCTAAAGTTCTGTCTTTACTTATCTTATTTCGTTTGTTCGTTTATTTCTTCGACACTGTTTCCTTATTTATAGTAATAAAAGTTTTTAAGTGCTTGTTCAGCCATATTTTTTATAAACTTTTCCAAGTCTTCATCAAAGGCAACTTGTTAAATTAAGTATCTTTTCATGCTGCTGACTTTATTCAATAAATCCTTCACACATTTAATCAACTAATATTGAAAATAAAAATGAATTGTTTGACATTCGATAAAGTGTTTAATATTACGATTATTCTCTAGCTCATATGCACACAAAATATTCTAAGAGTACTATTTATGGGTATAGGTATATAAGCGTGACCCTCGGCATTACCCTCGGCCTCGGCCTCGGCCTCGGCCTCGGCCGAGGCAAGGATTTTAAGTCGCCTCGGCCTCGGCCGAGGCCGAGGGTCCAAAAAGTACCCTCGGTCCGATCACTGATTTTAACCAAAGACTCATGAAAATTTTGGCGTTTCGGGCCGAACCACTGTTTTTTTGTATGAGCCTCTCTGTACATATACAAAGATCTTTGGAAACGTCTTTGTACGAGCGAAAATTTTTCGTACATATCACGTATAGATTTGATATTGAATGTACACATTTTTACATACTACTAGATTGTTATCTGTGACCCACTCGTTTAGCAAAAGGTGAAACTTTGTCTTAAATCCAGCTGGTCATATTACTTCGGCCCGAAACGCCAAAATTTTCATGAGTCTCAGGTTGAAATTACACATAAAATTCGACTCAGTAAGTTAAAATAACTTGTGTTACACAATTATAAATGATAAAGCGATTGCAATGTGCTGAGTGAATCTCATAATAGGCACCAATTCGCTTATTAATTTAATCCAACACAAAGATAAAATAGTCAATTTTATCTTCAAATGGCAGAAAATGGTGCAAAGTTGTTTAATAGTTCTTTTTTTCTGCATAAAATCTTTATAAAACAGTAGAAGTAGATGTAAAAGATGCTTACAAAGATGCTTAAAGATAGATTTTGGAGTGTTTAATGCTAGAACTTGCAGCTAAATACAATGTAATTATGATATTCGGCGCGAAGCGCCTGTAATTTTTGAAATTTTGCTAAAAAATACTCAAAAAAGTGTTAAAATTACTATGTATTACTTTGCCCCAAAAAACCTTTGTACGTTGTACAAATATAGCTCTGAAAATCTTTGTACCACCCTCAAAATCTTTGTCTCATACAAAAAAAAAAACAGTGGGCCGAACTAATATAACCAGCTGAAGTTAGGACAAAGTTACACCTTTTGTAAAGTGTGCGGGTCACGGATATGAATCTAGTAGTATGTAAAAATGTGTACATCCAATCAGTGTTTTTTTTTGTACAAGGTCCGTTTGTACATGTACAAAGATGGTCCCCAAAAGTCTTTGTACATTTTGTACATGCAAATTTTTGTGTACTATAATATAGTACAGTAGCGATTTTAGTGTGGTAAAACAGGGTTTTCGATCTTTGGTAGTGTATTTTAGCTAATTTCTGGGTTTCTGACGCCAAAAATTACTAAAAATTATCTGAAAACGGCGCGAAGCGCCGAAAAATATTGACATTTTTCCATTCTAAATGCAAGTTCTGCCATTTTAAAGATATATAGGACAAATAATTTATCAGTTCGGAGCGAAGCGCCGAAAATTGTGGGAATTTTACACCTTTTTACAGTTTTTGTCTTCCTAAAAATCTTTGTACATTTTGTACACACAAAATTTTTGGGTACTATAACATGGTACAGCAGCGATTTTAGTGTCGTAAAAACAGAGTTCTTCGACTTTTCGTATGTGTTTTAGCTAATTTATGGGTCTCTAAGGGCAAAAATCACTAAGAATCGTCTTAAAAAGGCGCGAAGCGCCGAAAAATTTGACATTTTCACTTTTGAAATGCAATTTCTGCCATTATAAAGATATATAGAACACACAATTACTCATTTCGGCGCGAAGCGCCGAAATTTTTTCGAATTTTAGACCTTTTTTGCAATTTTTGTCTTCCCAAAAATCTTTGTACATGTACAAAGACGGTCCCGAAAAGTCTTTGTACATCGGGAAAAATCTTTGCCGAATACAAAAAAAAAACCGTGCATCCAATAGCATATCTATACATAATATGTACAAAAAAATTTTCCCTCATACAAAGACTTTTCCGGAGATCTTTGTACATGTACAAAGAGGCTCCTACAAAAAAACAACAGTGAGTCAAATGAATATTAGGGTGCAGAAAAAACCGGAACGTTCTAGCTGCTAATATGTTGGAAATATGATATAGCAAAGGGGCAGCAGAATTAGTGGTCTCTGCCAAAATTGATGAATCCAAGGACTCCTTATATGGGCGTGCTGGCAAAAGTACACTCAAACTCGACCAGGCCGTGCCTCCCACTTCCTCACTGATACATGTGCTTGGCATATGGAAATCTCTAACATGTTCATCCTTCACTACGTACATTGAATTAAATTTAACAATGCGCATGTGAGCCTTGTATCTCCCTTTTATAGGTAATTTTTCCTGTTTTGCTAGATTGTTTGGCGCCAAACAATTTGATTCGCTGATGACGGATTTTGCAGAAATCTGTAAAAAAAACTAAAATTTTGTGCCCTTCCCTACCAATTGCATGACAGCTCTTAAATGATGTCCAATCAGATAGCAGCCTGCAGTGAATATAGCAAGTCCTTCGATTTTCTGTGATACAGTAATTTTTGTGATTAGATGATTTCGATAAAAGAAGGTACTTGATCAGATGCCGTAAGGCTTTACTAACAAGTGTAAAAAGACCAAACTTGTGTTAAAGAGATTTTCACCAATGGCATATTCTGTCATTTCTATAAATACATACCACACTAATGTTTATGTACCTCCTACATCCTGCATACGTACCAATCGTTTAGGATCATGTAATAGTCTGTTTCATTGAACTTTGAACGGTTCACATTAACCCAGGCACGCATAATGGGGGTAAAAATTACCCCCATCATTATTAATGTAATTGATGTTCTTCATAGTGCTAGCTTTGAATGAATATAGTACGTACAAGAGCAAACAATGTTTTCACATCAAAACAGTAGGTAACACTCTGATATGGAGCCCACAAACATGGAAATTTGGCAAAAATATGATGAATATGCTAAAAATTACTAGTGGGGTAAATATAACCCCCGCATAGAATGAATGAGAAATTATCTTATTTTGTTTGTTTCGTGTCTTGCAGCTGTTACATGATATTCTATAGTATAATGAGTTACAAATAGTCTGTTTCATTGAACTTTGAACGTCCCACATTAATGTTTATGTACCTACCATACAGGCCCGTATCCAGAATTTTTTTTGGTGGGGGGCCGAAAATTATTGAGGCCAGATATCTCGAAAACCATTTGGAGATAGGCGGAAATAAAGGCAGTTTTCAGCGTATCTCGGCGAGGCGGAAATAAAGGCAGTTTTCAGCGTATCTCGGCGAGCTCTATACGATGGTGAAGAAAAATTTCAAAATAAAATTCAAAAATTTTTCACTCCATTCCATATTGATATACAGCAAATTTATCATTTAAGCTGATTTCTCATTTTATTAATCGACGAGTTATTTCTTATCTCTTGCCTTTGCACTTAATCATTGTGCTTTACAGAGAAAAACAATGCAGATAATGAAAAATATAATCCGGCGCCAAGGACCGAACAAATTGACATATTCTGCATCTCAAGTTCAAATTTGAGCGGTTTTGAGCGGGCTAGAAGACAAAAAACATATTTAAACAAAAAATAAGGCGCGAAGCGCCAGAAAAATTCCATGTTTCTATGTCAAACCTCAAATTTGAGCTGTTTTGAGTGAGCTAGAAGGCAAAAAATATGGCTGAACAATGAATCCGGCGAACAGCACTGGAAAAAAGTTGACATGCTCTCTATGTCCAATTCAAATATGAACGATTTTCAGCGGTTTAGAAGACAAAACTATACATAAACAATAAATCCGACATGAAGCGCTGGAAAATTTTGAGTTTACTTGCTCAAAAGCACGCTAAAAACCTGTTTTGGTGTTGTTTTAGACGCACTTTGCCAATTTTTAAATTTTCTCTTTGGGGGACCCTTGGAAAAAACAAAAATTTTTTACCATTTTGAGGGGGCAGGCCCCTATCCCCGCACCCCTGGATACGGGCCTGCTACCATATGATGCCCCTTAAACTAATGCTGTAAATGTGATATTCTACAGTATAATGAGTTAAAAGGAGTCAAACACATCCACATGTATCTTTGTTATTCCAAATAAACTTATCACATAACTAACTGATGCTTCGACATCTGATTGTCAGTTCAGGATAGCTTCACTCTATCAGTAGTTCTGCTTCCCCTTCGCTGCAATCTTGAGGGTTCCGGGTTTTTTGTCCATGGCTGGGTCTTTGCTCTTCTTGCTTATTTCATCCACTTCTATGCTTCTCCAATCGCTGTTCGTTGATTCGCAACCTCAGTTGTGTCGGAATCCAGCCCAAAGTATACCAAATTCTAGCCGTCCTGTTTGCAAAGTCGTTTTTCCTACAGTCTAAATGAAAATTGCGGATATAAAGCTTTATCTCACTTAGGTACTGATCTGGTACCCCTTTCTGGTGCGAGTTTGAAAAAGTCTTGAAATGAAAGTAACTGTCTCTTGATTATTCTGAAAGCAAAAATAAGATCAAAATGAATACGCCAAGTTTCGAGTCATTCAAGATTTATGAAACCCAACCGTTCATGGTAAGACAGGTCACCTTGTCGCCATAGTATTTTTTTCATAAATCTACGCTGAACTTTTTCAATACAGTTGATATCTTTAATCAAATAAGGGTTCCAAACTACTGAGCTCTACACTAAAATGGGTCTTACATAGACTTTAAAAGCTTTTGTCATTAATTCAATATTCTTTGAGACAGAGCTTTTCTGCATCAGTGATGCAACTCGAGAAGCTTTAGATGCAGTGTTTACACAATGAATGCTAGAAGATAGATCATCACTAACGTACACTCCCAAATCCTTAATGGATAATTAATAATAGATAATTAATAGTTCCAGTACAAATTGAAAATAAAATTGCAGCAGTTGGCATGGCGCGGCCTAAATGTCAATAAAGAGCAATAAATGTAAATCATTCCGGCGCAAAGTGCCGGAATACTTTGGAATTTTAGGGAAAAGGTAAAATCCGAAACCAGAACCGCAACCAGACTCAGAACAAATGGGTAAAATCTTGAAACAGAATTGGAACCAGACTCAGGACAAATAGTAAAATCCGGAACCGGAACCGGAACCAGACTTTGAACAAATCTGTAAAATCCGGATAATCAATCAGGTCAATGAAAAGATCAGGAAAATGTCTTAGATATGTAGGGTGGGACTGACCAGGACCGGACAATCAGTCAGGACTATGACAAAATCAGAATTATTTATTAGATATGAAGGGACCGGACTGGCTGGGACGGGACAAATTGGTCTCAGATTACGAACGGAATTAATGTCATTCGGAATAGTTAAATTATTCGAAGAATAAAGCTTTTTTGGATTATTTTTACCAAGATACAAAACTGCACATTTTTCAGTAGCAACAGGAAGTTGCCAATAAATAGACCAAATATAAATATTATTCCGATCTTTTTGTATTAAATGATAATCAGAAGATGGACTGAAGAGTTTGACATCATCGGCAAAGAGGTAAGTTTTACTATATTCAATCAAGTTACATAGGTCATTAACATAAATTAAGAATAAATTAGGACTAACACAACTACCTTGGGGGACACCACTGCCAATAGGCATGAAATCAGAAAAAAACTGTTAATACAAACACCCTGAGACCGACCATGTAAAAAGGAATCGAGCCAATGAAAAAGTAGACCTTTCATCCCATATTTTGAGAGCTTATGTATATAAAAGCTTAGATAATTGGATTTTATCAAAACTTTTGAAAAGTCGATATAAGCTACATTGACAGGAGTCCTATTGCTAAAAGAGACCGTCCAGCTGTGTTTACATTTAAGTAATTGTTATTCATAAGACTTAGATTTTAGAAAACCAAACTGAGAAGAAAATCAGAGTCTGTAGTGAGAAAATCGATAATTTTTGTATTAATCAAACTTTCCATGATTTTACTTGATGAGCAGCAAATAGAAATCGGCCTGTAATTACTCACTAACGCTGCGTTTCCTTTTTGAAGACAGGAGTTATATTTGTCACTTTCCATAAATTCGGCATAAGGCTAGTTAAAAAAGAAAAAAGGCTCAGCAAGATAATTTGAAAGTTTTTTCATGAAAAAATGACAGATTCCGTTACGACCAATAGGAAAAGAACCTTTCAGTTGCACGTTCCAAGCGTCAAAATGAATGGTTTGCAATGCAAAACCAGTCATTGAATTTAAAAAAGGAAGATGATTATTATCAACAGAAAAACAGAAGAAAAGTAGTTATCAAACAAACTTACCCTTTCTAGAGGATCAGAAACGATTTTGTGGTCATGAAGAAGAGATGGAAAAGAGCGATGATCAGTGGCGGATCCAGGATTTTCTTAAGGGGAGGGGGCGGTACGCCTAAGGGGGAACCCGGACTTGAGCGGAAAAATTAGCCGTTTTAACCCGAAAATCGCTCAAAAATCCTTATTTTGCGCACTATTTCGGGCCAATTAGGGGGCGCCCCGCCCCCTTAATCTGCTCCCTGGCGATGATAATTCGACTGATTATTGACAAATTTCCGTCAACCATCCAACACATTGTAAACTTTAAAAATCTGAACCTAATTACCCATTGAGTGTGAAGAAATTTGGTTTGGGCCAGTTTGTAGCCTTTGAATCGTAGTATGTTTGTATGTGGAAAACGTCTGTTCCGCGATTTATTTGAGATATACATAAACCAATCAAAATAGGCAAAAAACGTGTTTTTTCTTTTATTTTACACCCTTGATTTCGAACTTTACACCCTCATGAATAACTCAATATTGCATTTTTTAACGCGGTTTGCTGCAACATGTATGTAGGTACTTTATTTTCATTTTATTTAATTTATTCCGACTTATAAGCGGAAAAGTTGAAAGAGAAATCTGAGACAAAATCTGTTTTTTACACCATCCACTGGAGTGTAAAGTTTTAACCCCTAGATCCAACTCCGCTTTGAATGTAAGAATGCAGTTAAGCAAAAGGTAGCCATTGAGTCATAGTGCTTTTCTACTATAACAAATTTTTCGGGACTCATAATCGGAGTTGTTGGCAGACCAAATACAAGCCAAAATGCGTCTTTTTACTCTCAGATTCTTTACTCTATTTACACTGGAACTCTGTAAACGAGTCACTATTAAAAAAAACAACGTGTCATCGATGCTACTCAATTTCTCACATTAAAAAAAGCCAGGCTAAACAGAATGCAATACTGAGTTTGAATAGTTGTTTGAATGACCAAAATTCAAAAACCTATATGTTATAACGTTACAGTGAAATCTTACACACTCTTTGCACTATGATTAGAAGTGAAAAAAATAAAAAAGCTGGATCGAATTTTTTTATTATCCATCCTTGAAAAATACCGCACATCACAGAAGTGTCTAAGTGTTGCTTTGAGGGGGTCGACAGGTCGACATAAAATTTGCACCTCGCTTTGATAAATATATAAGAAAAAAGGTGACCAAGTATATTATAGGTACGCGCTAACGCACTACCTATGATCAATATGCTCTACGTGTGCTCGGTCGTAAACAGTCCGGCCTAAGCATTTAGGTCGTGTTTTCCTAAAACTAATCAGCGCTTCGTGCTTTTTGGGTCGAATTTTCTAAAAGTATAAACGGCCAAAAAATTAAATTTTCTTTATAAAAAAATGGAGGGGGGGGGGGTAAAAATTTCCTATTATTGCGGGAAATGGGGGATGACCAACTTTGGGTGGGGGATCTGATCACTCCCGTCCTCTCCTGCTGCATGACTGTAGACAGGGCCGTATGGGTGAAGACCAATTCGTCCATTGGCCAAAAAAAGTTTGAAAGGCAGTGGCATAGCCATGGGGGATTGGGGGAACTTGTTTCCCTAAAAATTTTCGATGTAAAAGAGTTTTGACAAGGGTCCCCCATAGGAAAAAACGGAAAATTCTTGAAGATAATCTTAAAAATCGCTTGAATTGATTTTAGCCTTCTTCTGAAATAATACATGTTAAATTTTTGGGTGCTTTGCGCCTATTTATTTACACAAGCATTTTTAAAATATAATTCAAATATTATTAAATTTTAAAATTTTTTTTATTACGTATTTCTAGCTGTTGAAAGCTCGAAAACATTATTTTTGCCTCTCTACGAGTAGTTGTCGAGATATTTGACTTCAAAATTTTCGTTGCTCCCAAATTTAGCAGGCCAGCTAAGCTCCTTTTGAAAGATAAGATAATGCACGAGAGATGGAAAAAATTGCAAGTTTTTTACGTTAAATCTTCAAATTTTCCAGCATTTAGCGTCAGATGTGAAGTATTTACTATAATTTTGGCTTAAAAGTGGCCAAAAAAGACGTTTTTTGGTTAAAATTTTTGTCTCAAAAAGGTTCAATTTTATGAGTTTATTGAATAGAGCATGTCGAAAAATGCGGTTTTTGCGAGCTATCTCGACAAATTTTCTGAGATTTAGATTACCAACTTATGGTGGGTCCGCCCCGCTCTCCACCGTGGGCGAATCCTGAATACGGGCCTGACTGCGGATATCACCGTCCGTTGTACACCGCCTGCCAGGATTTCTATAGTTCGACTTCCGCATGATGTCAGGATCGTCTTGTCATTATGACTTTACTTTTAGTATAAAAACGCATTCTTACGTGAAATGCAAGCTCTTCGAGCTGCCAAATTTTCATTCTCAAAGAAGTTGCTGCTCAGGGATAGGGTCAGTCTAAGTCCACGCTCGAAGAAAGTTTCGCAGGACGCCAAAACTACACAGATTTCATCTCAATACCCGGTCGTTGAACATACGTTTGATGCCGTAGTCGTTGGAGCAGGTACGACATGTGCAAATGATACTTGTTCCTACTCATAGTACACATTACAACGAGAGATATTTCTCATCTAAGAGTGGTCATTACTGGTATAAAAATTTTCTAAGAAGTCTATCTTCGCTCTCAGGATGTAAAAAATGTGTAATGTTTTTGATCTCGGTCAGTGTCTTTCCTGCGTTTGTTATAAACTTTCTATTTTTATAATGAAAGATAAGTAATTTTCAGGCTTTATCTCGACTCATTCTATGAGAACCAGCATGAAAAAACTAAAAGATAATTTAGAAGACTAGTTACTGATGAAGTTTCAGGGTTTTAAAGTAGACGCGCGGTTAGGAAAGAGGATTGATTGCTCAGATAAAAATATACAGCATAGCGGTCGTCTTGAGCAGACGCGCGCATCGTGGGAAATCCGGGGGGGGTGAAATTTTAAAGTGCCTTTTCGGGTTAAAAAAGGGTGGATACGCTTCAAAAATGTTTTCCAACGTTTCTGATACGAGTAAAGCTTTCTTAAACGTAGAAATGTGAAGAATTTCGGAAAAATAAAATAAAATAAACAAAATATAGCCAAAAAATGAGTATGCGCAGCGCGTTAAAATCATAGTTTGCCTTCTAGGGTACTGATCTATTGAGATTTAAATAGTTGAATTTAGGTGGAGCTGGACTGCGGGCCGCAATGGGCCTCGTGGAGAAGGGGTTTAAGACGGCAGTAATCACGAAGCTCTTTCCTACTCGCAGCCACACCGTTGCCGCCCAGGGGGGCATAAACGCCGCCCTGGGCAACATGGAGGCCGATGACTGGCGCTGGCACTTCTACGACACCGTCAAGGGATCCGACTGGCTCGGCGACCAGGTTCAGTAAAACTCGTTGTCGTACTTGTTATACTAGAATCATAAACGACTCGGCCTAATCTTTTACGTTTAAATGAGTTATTCCACACGTTCGTCATCGCTTGGCCTAGGCAACATAATAATTGAAGCTTACGAGCTGCGTAATTAGTTAGATTTTTTGTTACTTAAGGAGCTGGAAAGTGGAATGTCAGTGGCGTTAAATGACTCGAATTATTGAATAAAAGAAGTCGGGAAACTAGAGATGAGGAGCAATGACGTATCTATGAGGGGTTGGGGGGACTAGTCCTCCCAAAATGTAGAAAATATAAGTATTTTTACAAGGGTCCTCCCAAAGGATAAGATGGAAAATTCATAAAACGCACCAGAAAAATTATTTGATTAGATTTTAGCACACTTTTGAACTAAGAAGCCCAATATTTCATAGCGCTTCGGGCATATTTATTTTATTTTATATATAACATATTTTTAAATTTAATTTGAATAATTTCGATTTAAAAAAATTTTTTTCAGTACGTAGATCTCGCTACGAAGAGCTCAGAACATCATTATTTTTGCCTATCTACAACTAGTTATTGAGATATTTCCTTGTTGCAATCGTCTTCCTTCTTTTATGATTTTTTCCTGCTTACGAGGAAGGCGCTTAGATCTGAGTTGAAGTAATTACGTATTTAAGTTGAATTGCTGCGCGCTGGATTAATTAATTTGTATGATTTTCGGTAAAGCGCTAAGCAGTGTTTTTTTTGTACAAGGTCCGTTTGTACATGTACAAAGATGGTCCCTAAAAGTCTTTGTACATTTTGTACACACAAATTTTTGGGTACTATAATATGGTACAGTAGCGATTTTAGTGTGGGAAAAACAGAGTTGTTCGACCTTTGGTTACGTATTTTAGCAATTTTTTTAGTTACGTATTTTATTTTATTTTATTTTAGCAAAAATCAGTAATAATCGTCTCAAAACGGCGCGAAGCGCCAAAAATTTGGCATTTTTCCTTTCAGAATGCAATTTCCGAAATTATAAAGATATATAGCACACAATTGCTCATTTCGGCGCGGAGCACCCAGAATTTTTTTGCGAATTTCGAACCTTTCTATGCAGTTTTGGTCTTCCAAAAAATCTTTGTATATACATGTACAAAGACGGTCCCTAAAAGTCTTTGTACATCGCGAAAAATCAATACAAAACAAAGACCGTGGCGCCAAGAAGTGTCAAAATGGGATAAAAAGTACCGGGAAATAGGGGTGTAGCCGTGAATCGAATTAAAACAGTTTAGCGCAGTGGATTATTTTCCGATTGAAGGTAGACAGATATCCTTCGTTAAAGAAAAGAAAAGAGGCATCGTTCTATTTACTGTAACAGAATTTCAGGATTTTGCCGGTTTTCAAAGGTCGTCAGTCAACGCCGTATATAATCTAGGGGGAAAATCATCCCCCTCCAGAAAATTTTGACTCCCTCGGATTATATATTTTCCTAAAGTTTCCTGAAATTTCGTAGATGAGGTGCTGCTTTGAGCGTGTTTAGCTATTGTTCAAATTTTTGACGATTTTACGATATACTAATTTTGACTATATTCAGTTAATTCGTTTTTTTGTTTTTTACCTTTTTTGAATTTCTGTTCCTGTCCGCCTCACGCTTTTTGTTTACTCGTTGTATTTCCTCACACGGTTGAACAGGCCAGGTACGGCAGTATTTCGCGTGTAGGTTTACAATGATTTTTTTATTCTGTATTTTTTAGAATATTGTTTTTGTTATTAATGTTATGATTATTATCATAGTATTTTTAGTATTGGGGCACATCGATGTAGATTTTCTATTCCTGTCTTGCTCTCGCTATCTACTTATAGTCATGGCCTCTAAAAGACCACTTTTCATGTTTTTTGCATATATTCATTGTGCAAGCACCCCAGTCTAGAAACTTATAAAATCAGAGCAATTTCCCATCGATGCTCCATCTTTCGCCACATACTTGATTTAATAGATCCCTTTAGTCTTGGAGAAAAATCGATCAAAGTCAAAATTAAAAAAACCAGCAAATTCCATTTGGGAGGTAAAAAAACCATGGGAACTAAAAACAACCAACCCCTAAAATGTTATGCTAAGTGCGTGGTTTGCAGCGTAAATTAGTTAGTTGACCTTACATGATCATATTTTTTGAAAAAAATTCATATTTCCCGATATTTCCGTTCATCTTATCACATTTATATAAAGTCAATAATTTTTTCTGAATTTTATTAATAGTTCTATAAATTTCACAAATAAAGTCTTCAAGTGATAAAAACAACTCTAAGTAAGTCTCTTCTACATCCTCTGCAATAAATCAGTGCAAAATTATGCAACTTGATGAAAAGTAATTTCGTTGCCATGGCAACGTATACTTAGCATTGGTCTTTTTTAGGTTATATTGGTTCATTTAGGTAATCGAACTTTTTTGGCAGTTTTTGTGGTGATTGCCATTTTTTGTGAAAAATAAATATCAAGCATTATTTAAGGTGCTACGAGGCACATTCCTGATAAGTTTTGTGGAAATTTGTGCTCGTTTTTTTAGGTTTGACTTTGAAGGTATACTATAGCTATGTGGATGACATAGGACGACTAAATTTTTTTCTGACATTAGTCTGCAAGGGAGTCTAACGTGAAAACATAAAAGATTCCAGCAAATATGAATACGGGTAGAAATACTGACCCTCAAAAATGCTTTAATAAGTCATAAAAACTGTAATTTTTTTGCGACTTTATGATAAATTTATATCTCAAGTTTCTGAATGATCCGGAAAGAGATCGGGGTCAGTTGTAATCCTCACGGCATACTTTGTTCGCCAGTGTAATATAATCAGTCATCTTTTGGTTATGGAAAAAATGGGTGGTTTTTTCAGGTTACAAATCGACTGGTTTTTTTAGAGGTCAGAACTATACTCATTGCATTTCCTCACATGAATGAACAGGCCAGATACGGCAGTATTTCACGTGTAGGTTTACAATGTTTTTATTATTTACTGTTTATTATTTTTAGTTATTATTTTTTGTTTATTTATTTTTTATTGCATTTAATTATTTAATTATTTGGATATTTTTTATTAATGTTTTTTTATGATTGATATTAATATTATTATTATCACTATTATCATAATATTTATAGTATCTATAATTTTTATTCGTTTATTCATTTATTTCTTTCTTTAATTAAATTTTTCCTTCTCATTTTATAATGAGAGGGAGTCTAGCTGCTTAGACTGGTGCCGCTAGGTTGCAGCGACAGTCCGAGGATTAAAGGCACGAAACTGGAGCAACCTAGTTCCCTCTGATGACCTCGTATGTTTATATGATTTTTTTACGTTCCTTTTTTCCTTTTTCTTCTCTTTTTTATGTCAGTTTTTTATTTTTCTGTTTTTAATTCTGCCTATTTTTTCTGTTTAAATTAGACTTTAGCGCCTCATAAAACATGTAATCTCTCATCATATAATTTTTTAGGTACACTTGTGCGATTTCATGCGTGCTTTTTGTTTCTTTCTTACTAATAGCATGCTGCACTTCTATATCTGTCTGTCTTTTCTTTTTTCTTTCTATTTTGTTGTTGGTTTTTTCTGTTTTCTTTTTATTTAATATTTACTTTTTTATCTATATTTATTTACTTATTCATTTTCCTCCTCATTTTCCTTCGTCTTTCTTGCCTTTTCTATGTTACGTTAGGCATGTAGGTACGTTACGCTAGGTATGTAGGTACCTACATACATAGGTACATATATGCGTGCTATACCGCTCGTAGTAGAGGAATAATGTTGGTTCGTAGCAAACATATGTGGAAAAGGAAGGTAAAAATAGATGGGTTTTTTCGTGCATATCATTATAATGGTCGTTTCCTCTATTTTAATCTCAATGACAACAAAAATGAAAGAATATTGTCTAATTTCTCAAAGAAGTTATTTTCAAGCCGTATATAATTCTCAATTCATAAATTCTTAATTATATACTTTAATAAAATTTTGTTTGTTTTCTTTTTTCGCCAATACGCTTAAACCATGTAAAATTTTTAGCACAATATTAGTTTAAAAAAGCTTTTAATTTAGTTCTAGACATTTACCAATCAATGACATGAAAATATTAGGAATCGCCATCATTTTGACAACTAAATAATATAATCCCAGATTTGCTCAAATTTCTACAATAGCTATCAAATAAGCTCACATATGTATGTAAATTTCCATAATATTTTTGCTTAATTCATTGATACATATAGTTTTAGCTTGTCCGAATTCCAAGAAGATGTAATTAATTTATTTAGGGTTTTTGTGTCTTTTTAAATGAATTGCTCGAAGATACATATGTGTACACACTGTTTTTTTTTGTACGAGACAAAGATTTTGAGGCTCGTACAAAGATTTTCGGAGCCATCTTTGTACAATGTACACAGACTTTTTGGGGCAAAGTAATAGTAATTTTAACACTTTTTTAGTATTCTTTTAAGCAAAATTTCAAAATTTTAGGCGCTTCGCGCCGAATATCGTAAATACATTGAATTTAGCTCCAAGCGCTGGCATTAAACACTCCAAAATCTATCCTCAAGCATCTTTGTACAGATTTAGGCATCTTTTACATCTATTTCTACTGTTTTATAAAGATTTTATGCAGAAAAAAGAACTACTAAACAACTTTGCACTGTTTTCTACCGTTTGAAGATAAAATTGACTCTTTTATCTATGCGTTGCATTAAATTCATAAGCGAATTGGTGTCTATTATGAGATTTACTCAGCACATTGCGATCGCTTTATTATTTATAATGGTGTAACGCATGTTATTCAAACTTACTGAGTCGAATTTTGTGTGTAATCTCAACCTAAGACTCATGAAAATTTTGGCGTTTCGGGCCGAACTAATATAACCAGCTGAATTTAGGACAAAGCTACACCTTTTGCGAACCGTGCGGGTCACGGATAGCAATCTACTAGTACGTAAAAATGCGTACTTTCAATAGCAAATCTATACGTTATATGTACAAAAAAATTTCGCTCGTACAAAGACTTTTCCGGAGATCTTTGTGAGGCTCGTACAAAAAACTGTGTGTACATAATACGTCCACTTCAAGTTTCTTCGCCAAGTCGAAAAATAATTATTCAGCAGTGAAATGCGAAATAAATTGAGAGAAAATTTACATGCATAATGTTGTATGCAGCATATTTCTTGAGCTTCCTGATCTAAACATCGTTCGTTTTCCTATATTCAGAATTTTTGCTAGAATGTTCTAATAATAACTATCATAGTGTGCACTGGCACGTAGCTGGCCCTCCTATTTTCGGGGGGGGACCAACACCAATTTTGAGGGGGGGGGTCCAAGCCAAAAATAGCACAAAATAACGTGTGAATAGTCCTATTTTTCCGTTTTTTCCTGAATTTTGGGTGGTCCGGACCCCCCATCCGCCCACAGCTACGTGCCTGAGTGTGCACTGATCTTGCAAGTCATAATTCTCAATTCATAAATTCTTAATTATCGACTTTAGAAATTTTTGCATGTTCCCTCTTTCGCTAATTTCTGATAAATCAACAATAAATGCGTTTTAGATGTGAAGATCGTTATATGATAATGCGCGTTTCAAGAAGCGCATTGTTCCGAAAAATTTTGTCCGTTGTCTCTTGCGCACATTCTATTTTGACCAGCAGGCTTCCTTTGATCCAATCCGACATTATGTACTCGTACATGCATTTTGCGCAAATTTTTTATAGGATGTAAAGTACCTATACCTACACAGCGGGCTTATGCTTGTTGTATCATCGGGCATATAGTACATGTATTTTACGTAAGTAGGGAATGAAAACAAGATGGCAAATTTTACACACAAAAAATTTTGCTCGCGCCTGCTGATGTATGGAGCTTGAATGAGGACGCATAAATTACATTAGATAGCGAATTGGCTCGACTGTACTACCGGCAGCGTGATTTAGTTAAATGTACCTACTGCGTAGAAGCGTATTCAGCGAAGTTTGAATTTTAACTCGACTCACTGCGTTCAGGGGCGGATTTAGGGGGGGGGCGGCCGCCGCCGCCCCTCATTGCTCCAAAAATAGTACGCAAAATTAAGGATTTTCGAGCGATTTTTAGCGATTTTCTGGTTAAAACGGCTAATTTTTCCGCCCAAGTCAGGGTTCCGCCCTCCCTTAGGCGGATCCTGGATCCGCCACTGACTGCGTTAAATTCAATCATGCAACCTAAACAATTTTTAGTGCAATTCATGACGTTCAATTGATTCGCAAAAGAATTTGTCATTTTCATAATTATGTTGAATTTTCTATTTAGCTTAAACCTTGCATTTAGTTTTAATTGTCTTTTCCCGAGTTTAGCAAAATACGTAGCAGTGAAAAAATGGTGTGCAGAAATGCAAGTTGCCTCAAAAGGTTAACAAGAATTTGCTTCAATTTAATTTTTAGTTTTGATTCACTCGGAAAGATGTGTTTTTTAAAATTATATAAGCAATGGCTCAAGACGTTTTGAGTTTGTAGGATTTCTAAACTTTTTTGCTCTTTATAAGGCTATGAATTACTTTAAAAACACGGGAAGCTCTCAGTCTGAAATGAATTTCAAAACGATTCTTCGCTGAAGAGCAATTTGCGATCGGGTGCGTTTCCGCCGCATAGCCCCTTCCGCCGCATAGTACAGTTCCGCCGCATATTACGGAATCATTGCTATATGCGCTACGATTCGCCAAAGTGAGGGGAGCGGACCCAACATAAAATGGTCTTATTTCTTGTAAACTTCGCTGAGATAGTCGGTAAAAACTGCATTTTCCTACATTTTTCAACACAAGGTCATAAAATAAGTACTTTTCAATAATGTTCTACTATATTGGCTGTAAAAAGTGTCATCTTTAGTCACATTTAAGGTAATTTATGGTAAATAATTCTCACGATGCGAATCACCTACATTTTTAAGGTTTTCTTACATAAAAATGCAATTTTCTCCCCAGGCAAATTCGTACTAGCTTCAATACATTTAGTCTCACCAATACGAATATATACGGGGGTTCAGTCATACCCCACGTATCCTCATACTTTTCTGTAATCTATATTCATGTGCGATTGTATCTGTTAAAAAGAATTTATAAAATCAGGTGCATTGAAGCCCTCATTCGTCTTAAATGACAACATTATGCAACAAATAATGAAGTATTATTCAGACAATTATTCGATGACTAATAAAACATCATTTCCAATTAATAACAGCAAACTAATTCGCGTTGTTAGCATCTTCCACTTTCCGCTAATTTTCACAGTCAATACAAAGCCAATATTCGTTAATTCCACCATCTCGAAGAACTCGGAAGCTTTTTTACGGAATTCATATATTCTATGATCGTGAATGCGCGACGGAGTACAACGGATTCAATCGATTTTTTCTCACAAAATAGGGCTCATTTAAAATTCATTTTTAGCAGTGAACGCAAAATAAATTTTTCGACGAAGAAAAGCTCATTTAAAATTCAATTTTTAACAATGAATGCGTGGTAAAATTTTGCCTTACCTCATTTAATGATAAGTTTTCAAGATGATCCAGAAAGGAACTGCTTATCCAATGTTGCATAATATGACATTATGACTATCAAAGAGCTACCTAATAACTGAACTCATTTATCTAAGTCGGACATTTTATTTTTTACTAAAAAACTTTTATTACATTTTGTAGTCAGACATTTAATTTTTTACTAAAAACTATCTATTGCATTTTGTTTAATTGAACGGAAACTCGTTTAAGTACTATGTTTCAAATGCTACATTACTCTGCTCTAAAATGCACTTTGTGTAATTAATAACGATTGCGACCATACGTGGGCAGCAAGAAAATTCTGGAGGGGGGTGCAAGATTTTTCAAAGGTAAAAAATGGCCTTAAAAATGGTGGTATGGCGAAAAAACACCATTTTTAGACGTTTCTGATCGAGCACTATCCATTGGCATCAAATAATTGCGGAAAAAACGGGGAAAAATTTTCAAAAATTGAATTCTGGGGGTATTTTGATTACTGGATGGGGGTTATTTTGGTTTCTTGGGGGGGGTGCATACCCTGCATACCCCCAATCCCCCCACGCTCAGGTGTGATTGCGACTGTTCCGTACTACTATGCGGCGGAAATGAACTGAGGCGGAAGTGAACTATGCGGCGGAACTGACCTAGGCGGCGGAAGTGATCTATGCGGCGGAAGTGCATTTGACCCCAATATGCGATTGATCGCATACGGGAAAAAACAATTTTCTCTCCTTTTTGGTAAGTATTGTGATTCGAATAGAGGAAAAGAGGATTTTAATGATATGCACGAAAAGACCCGTCTATTTTCATCTTTTTCTCGCGGACAGGACCCGCAGTACATATTGCGCAGCGCACGTACACACTTGTGAAACAAACACACGAACACGCTGAGCATACACAGTATTAGGTGGTGTGCGATTGGCTGGCTTACGGCGCTGTAGGCGGAGCAATATAAAAGCCGAGGCAAATTGAGAAAAATTTTTCGTTCCCATTTGTTGACGAATAGTGCAATATATTATATTTGATTGCAGAATAGAAACTTCTTTGACTTTGACTTGATAAGCCATCCAACAGTTTTCCCACGTCCATATCAGGGACGGAATTGAAGGGGGCGGGGGTGCCCCTCATTTATCAAACAAAGTTGGCGAACAAAAATTTCGTAGCGACGAAAGTTTTCAAGACTCCCGAAACGATTTCTGGACCATAAACAATCACTTTAACAACTTTCTTCCATTTTTAGTGTAAATCATAAAAATTTCTGGCGCTTCGCGTCAAATGCCTATTGGTTATTGCTATAAGTTCTTAAATACATTAAATACTCGTAAATCCGTACTTAAAGTCGTGTCTGAATGTTAATTTTTAGAATTTGAGTATTTTTGCGCAAAGTTGTCGAAAATTTTTCAAGCCTGTAAATCGAGGGTCTTTGAACCCTTTTTGACAATTGAAGATACTGTTCGGGTTACCTCCATCTTACGATAATCCTAGATCTGGCCTGGTCCGTACTTGCTCTTGGTTAAAACTAAAGTCGGGCTGTCTTTCTCATCTTAGGCTTAATTATATCACAATCAAAAGCAAAAGCACGAATGTTGTAATATTGGGGTGCATACTTGGTTTAGTAGGTATCACCTAAATCGGGTTACTGAACGCTTGCTAATCTAACTCTTTGTGAATCACTCGTATTATCAGCCACCTTCGGGATCTTGCTGACGTATGAACCTCGAGGCAACCTAATCTAAAAGTTTACTTCGTTCCGTTTGATTGCTGACCTAGAAAAACAAATATTGGGTTTTAATTCAGCTGTCTAGGATAGTTATATAATGCTCCTTGGCACACGAATAGTTTACGCAGTTGATTTATCCGATACGCTAATTAATTAGCCAAATTTTAAGTACGTCATTGCATTTTATGCCTGATTCTTCCTTTATACACATTATAAGCATTACTGCTAGGAGTGTTGTTATCTGCTTGCATATTCCAGTTTAAAAGACCATACAATCAACTTCAATATAGCGAAGTAGACGATCATTGCAAATGACTACTGCGCAGAAAAGTCTTGTTTTCTTTGCCTATTTATTTAACTCATTTTCGTCATAACCATGTGTTTGTTGTAGATTTAGTGAATAAAATTTATCTTGTTTTTTCTTTTCTTTTTTCTTAGCTTATTTTCTCCCAATTTATTTCGTGCGGTTTTAGTTTTATGAGTATGAAGTTCGCACATGGTTATAGCGGGGTGGGGGGTCAATAGGGGTATCACCTACTTACGCTTTTTGAAAACGACGTGGTACTGTCAGGCGATTCTGACAAAACGAAAGGTATTGTAAGATAATTTTGAGGTAACTGCTGAAAAAATGAAAATCCTACCTGAAATGATGAAAATATGAATTTTCCAGCGCTTCGCTGTCATACTGATAAATTTCGTCGCTAGAGACCAATAGATTGGCTAGATTTCATGAATACGGGTCAAGAATCCCAGTTTACCGCACAAAATGTGCTACTGTTCCATACCATAAAATTAATATATACGTGAAGAATGTACGCTGACTTTTGGGGACCATCTTTTTACTTGTACAAAAACAATGATCATAATTTACTGTATGACCATTTCTGGATATTACTCCCCCCAACTTCTCTGGCCATCTCTACCTTGCCCATGAATGATGAAGTTCGAGGGACTTTAGTCATATACTTGTAACTGATCATTCATTTATCTGTCGCCTTGCACTATAAACTCAACTTATTGGAAGACGCGCATGCACAGAGGAGGGGTATGGGGACCCCTACCACAACCTTTAGAAGGCATACCCCGTAGACCGTTTTGGGTCCAAACTTGTTGCTCGAACTACGAAAAAGTGTTAAATGACGTTTAACAGAATATTTCCAGGTACATATACTAATTTTTCGAGTAGTATATAAACTGTCCAATTAATTCATTCAAGACAATTACGTTCCATTATTTTGTTTATTTTTGATGTTGCTGGTCATTTAATCGCCCTTATCGTTACTGTTTTCATGCAACTTCACTCATAAATATTCATTAAGAATGAAATAAAACGAATTAAGTATCAAAATTTGTCAATATTTAACATTAAATAGGTGAACAATTACTCGCTTACCCATCCCCAAAGAAACCTAATTTACCCCCTCCAAGAACTTTTGACCGTGTGCGTATATAATGTTGGAAGAAAAATTATTTTGTTTCTCACAAGCGTCTCACAACGTAAGAAATGAAAAATTCACGAAGTGCTATTTACAAGGTCGCCAAAACAGGTTTCTGCGCACTTTTGAGCTAATAAACGTAAAACTTTGTGATGCGCCGCGCCGGATTAATTGTTTCTGTAAAGATTTTGTCTTTTACACGGAGACATGTCAAAATTTATCGGCGCTTCGCGCAGACTCACTAATTTTTCTGCTTTTTTCTCTGCATAGCTTAAACATTGAGTACCTATAAGAAAAGCTAAGGAATTGTTTATGAAATGAACAATGAGAAATCATTTGCGCAGATACTTTAATTGATACATTTTTTTGCGTATGAATGTTGAATAAACTAAAAAATGTTGAAAAAATGTTTTGAAATTTTTCTTCACCATTGCGTGGACTCGTTGAGAAAGGTTCAAAAATGTCCTTATTTTTGACTATCCGATAATGGTTCCTCGAGATATCTGACTTGGCGGGGGAGGGGTGGTCGCCTTTTTCCCATTATCCCGAAAATTCTTTTGACAGTTAAGGCGAACGCGAATTTGGGGGAAAAGAGCAAATTTCACTTGACAAAATTGGATTATTGTTAGGTACAAACTTGTTGCGTTCAGTTTTAACGTCTCATCATTAGCTATTGAGCCATAATTCCGAGAGATAAATGCGTAGGTCATTGACATCTATAATGAAATCAAAGTGATTGATGGAATTACCCGAGTGCCGAGTTTGCGCTTATTACCTGAATGTTGAGCTTATTTCTATCAATTGAGGCAATATATTTGCACCTAACTACATGAAAATTTCCTGGCTCCGTTGCCTTCGCCAGTCTGTTCCCGGCCTGGGTCCGCAGCCTTGGCCCCGATGCGAAGCGCGGCCCCATTTCTAAATAGCTCTGTTGCACTGGTTTGTTCCAGGCTCTAATCCGCTCTGAGTAAAGTCCTTTAGTTGACAATGGTATGCTTTACTGCCTGTTTCAGGATGCTATTCATTACATGACCCGAGAGGCACCGCGTGCCGTGGTCGAGTTGGAAAACTACGGCATGCCATTCAGCCGCACAGACGCCGGCACCATCTACCAGAGGGCGTTTGGCGGGCAGAGCCTTGACTACGGCCGTGGCGGCCAGGCGCACCGCACCTGCTGCGTGGCCGATCGCACGGGCCACAGCATGCTGCACACGCTTTACGGGCGCACGCTGGCATACGACTGCCACTATTTTATCGAGTACTTCGCCCTCGACCTGCTCATCGATCGTCACTGCTGCCTAGGAGTGCTGGCCCTCAGCTTAGAGGATGGAACTCTGCACCGCTTTCGCGCCAATAGCACCGTGCTGGCCACTGGAGGCTACGGCCGCGCTTACTTCAGCTGCACTTCGGCTCACACTTGCACCGGTACGTTCCAAAGTGATCCGAAAATTTTCCCGAATTGCGTTTTTTTGGGCTTATAAGCAATGAGCTGGGTACGCGTCAAAAACACCAATTTTCGAGAGATACGCCGATTAGTCATAATTTCTTCTATTCTTAAACGTTAATTTTTCGTCAAAACAACGGGATTGCTGTTGGCTTCGGCGCCTAAACACCTAGCCAGCCGCCAGCACCAGGGCCGATGCTTAAGCCCGGAGGCCGGGGCCAGTCTGCGTAACACCCCTATTTTTATATTCTAGAAATGTAAGAAATGGTGTTTTCAATGCTGATTCGTCGTTTTTGAGCCCAGAAAGGCGTTTTGGAAAATTTTTGGTTTCCTCCCGTAGATGCGCACGTTGAGGGTCGGCTGAGGGAATCCCATGAATCCAGACTAGTAAATTTAGTGATCATGTCTTTTTGCCGGCCAGATGACGGAAATGGTCGAAATAGCTTATATGAAACGCTTTTGCGTCGTAATACCTCGTTCTCTTGAGCATTTTAGTCCATTTTGATTACAGGTCAGCTCAAAATCGCTGGTCCGGTCAGTGTTTGCCTGTCTGATTCTTCAAGGTTGGGTAATACCCGCCACCTATACGCACGCGCAGTGGCGGATTTAGGATTTTCTGACAGGGAATGAAACCCCACATTTTTCCGTTTAGTGTCATAAATGGTCCGCAAAATCCGTCCATTATGCTTTAAGTAGCAGTTTTTGCCACGTACGTAGCTGACGTACTGAATTTTGAACAAGAGGACGACAATTTTGAAGCCAAATATTTTAACAACTACTGGCAGATCGGAAAAATAATAGGTGTTTTGAACATTTCTCAGCGAGCTCTACACATTAGAGAAGGACAAATTTAAAAAAAAGTTGATTTCGATCATGTTCACAAAACTTGTTGTATAAAATATTTAGACAAATTATTCCTCTACATAAAATTCAAGCTCGACCTTGTCTGAAAAATTGTTCAGACCTACTCAAACTTGGACTGTTTGGAAGACAAAACTTATACAAATACAACAAATTCAGCGTGAAGCGACCGAAAAGTTTTGGCATATTAGCTCAAAAGTGCTAAAATGTATTCTAGCGGTCGATTTAAATGTGCTTCGAGAATTCTTAACTGTTTCCTTTAGGAAACCCGTGCAAAAACAAAATGCTCGTATTCTCAAAATTTTGTGGGAAGTAGTCTCCATACGTGGGCAGCACCAAAATTCTGGGGGGTGCAAGATTTTACAAAGGCCAAAAATGGTCTTAAAAATTGTGGCATGGTGAAAAAACACCATTTTTCAACGTTTCTCATCGAGCACTATCCATCAGCATCAAAAAATTGCGAAAAAACAAAAACATTTTCAAATTGAATTCTGGGGGTTATTTTTTGTGGAGCGTATTTTGGTTCCTCGGGGTAGGGGGTGTATGCCGTCTGAACCCCCACGCCCAGGTGTGGTAGTCTCCTTATCCTCCCCTCAGCTATGCGCCTGACTTTTGCCGTCTTTCAATATACAGAATCATTTGTGACGCGGAAAAGCTAAATATTCTCGAAAGTCTTCTAGGAAAAATGCGGAAATTTAGTGCAAAACTCGGCACAAAGCGCCGAAAAAATACTTAATAAATCATTTTAAGAACTAAAAATCCTTGTTATCTACACAAATTACTTTGCTGACGTAAAAATAAGGTTTTGTAGCGTGAAGAAAGTCAGTGAATGTTATTGAAAATTAGAAAATTGTTATTCAAAACAGGCTAAAATCATGACAAAACACGCAAAATTCTCTATTGCTCCAAACTATTCTTCGGCGATAGGGGGAGGCTGCGTCCATGCTGCCCTCTAAACTCCCATTGCTCATGCGTGTTATTCCATACGAATTCCAATGTTGTGCATGAATTCTTCCAGATCGCCAAGTGAGCGAACGCAATTAATAGCATGGGTGGATTTAGGCAGGCCTCCCATTGGCCGAAAGTAATTGGCGAGATGAAGAATTGATATAAAATTTGCAATGATTTTTGGCCGTCAGTGATCATAATTTCTCAAATTTTTCCGGCGATTAAGCGCCGGATAATACCTATAATTGACACTTATTACTCCTTTGGCGGCCCGTTAGTCATAATTTGTGCTCGGAGTTTGAAACAATTAAAAGGGCTGAAACAGCTTTTTAGCATAATTTTATTGTATTTTCATGAATAGCTTTTACAAATTTTAGACGTTTCACGTAAAATGCTACAAATACAGGTCAGAAAATAGCGTTCTAACACAAATTTAGCGGTCTACTCGTTTTCAAATGGTCATATTAGCACACATGCACAGCTTGCGAATTTCGGGGGATGGAGGGGGTGAAATTTCAAAGTCCCTTTTTTGGGCTCAAAATTGGTAGGTACGTGTCAAAAATATCGTTTTTCGGCGTTTCTGACCATGCTCGATTTTTCTAGAGCTTAAAAACACGAAAAATTCGAAAAAATCAAAAAAGTTGAGCAAGTTGAACAAAATATGGTTAAAACATGAGTATATGGTGCTAAGCGCCGAACATTCTGCACTTTTGAGCAAATAGATAGCTAGAAACGCTTAAAAAGCATCTTTGCTGCGAATTTTAGAAATTTTTTTTGAGTTTTTGATAAATCGCGAATTCAGGGGGACGGGTGAAAAAATTTCTCGGGTAGGGGGGGCGGGGGATGGAACCCCCCAAACCTCTTAAGATCATGTGCGCTTACGATCCAACTTTAAGGTGCATATTTCACAACATTTTCTGGTGCTCTGCTCGGACCCACTGGCGGCTCTACAGGGGGAGGGTTGCCGCCCCCTGTCGTCAAAAAATATTTGGTCGCAATCAAGGAATAGATTTGTTCCCTTTGATGATATAAGCCATTTTTATGATGATTTTTGAAATTTTTACGGCGCTTCGCACCCGGATAGTACTCATTAATGACATTTACTGACTCTTGGCACTTTGAAAACTTAAACTTACGTCAGAAGTGTAGTGTTTGTACAGAACAAACATTTTGTAGCTCTTACAATTATTCTTTGAGTGTTTATTCGCGATTTGTGACGATTCCTGCATTAATTTTGCAAGTTTTTAATTAAAAACATTGGAAAATCTCTAAAAATATTACGTTTTTTTGCATTAGATAGAAGTAATCCGGCTTATTAAAAGACAAAGAAAACCGTTATTTTAAGCATGACATACGAATTTTTGGACATTGTTTTACAATCTTGGGAACATTTTGGCTTCCGCCCTCCTGTCTGGAAGTCCTGGAATTGCCAGCGCCCGGACCCCGCTTGGGGCGCTAGAGCGCGCCTCGCCACCCCATACACCCTCCGACGTAGAAGAGAGGGTGCCTCTTGGATTCTCATTATATTTTACGCAGGCACGTGGGTGGCCGTCCTTTTTCTGGGGGACCAACACCAATTTGGGGGAGGGTCCGGGGTCCAAAAAAGCCAAAAATAGCACAAAATAACGTTTAAAAAGTCCTATTTTCCCGGTTTCTTCTGAATTTGGGGGTCCGGACCCCCGCATTCCCCCAGTGCTATGGGCCTGATTTTAGGTATCTGTGTAGCAAAATTTACAAAGCGTACAGTTGCAGTGGTCGCAAAATGTCTTTTCCATTTCATGCTTTGGTCCACTCCTACGTTCTTAAATAATTTTGGTCCTGGCCCGCCCGTTCCCCGGAATAAATGTTGTGGATACGGGCGTGGACCATACTGTCTAATCCGGCAAATCCGTTATCCTCGGGGTGGATATGGGACGTTGGCTATCGCTAATCAAATTTTTTGAATTTCAACATTCACCGATTTTCCCGGCAACCTATGAGCTTTATTTAGGCGCCGCGCCGCAGATTTTATGGTTCGTATGAAGCTTCCCGAGTAAAAGCGCGGTATTTATTTACGCACTTCCGTGGAATAACATCCAACTCCCTTAAGCGTAAAACGCGAATGGTGAATTGCGTCAGTTATTCTGTGTCCCGATTTTTAATCTTCAAAGTTATCACATTATATAAATGCATTTCGATAAACTGCGATAAGTTGCGCAATTTTTGTAGAAATTTTTTATGAGTTTTGATTCGTAAATTTCTTACACGTATCGGCAGAGGTGGATTTAGGGGGAAGGAGGGCGTGGGGGGGGCCGCCGCCCTCATTGGCCAAAAATAGTGCGCAAAATTAAGAATTTTTGACCGATATTTAGCGATTTTCGGGTTAAAACAAGTCAGGATTCCGCCCCCCCCTTAGGGGTACCGCCCCCCCCCCCTTAGGAAAATCCTGGATCCGCCACTGCGTATTGGAAATGATTCGGTTCAGAAAAAAATGACGAAAAAGATCGTTATTTTGCGCCTATAAGGGGATTTTTGAGACCGTTTGCGATAGTTCCGTCGCGGATACCGCCCGCGCTTTTCTTTGAATTTTAATTTTTTACGGTGACTTATTATTTCATTTACTTTGTTTTTCTAATAACTTTGAAAAAATTCGCTAGCGTCGCCTCGCTTTTCGGAAATGCGCTTAAAAATCGAATAGAATTCTCATCGTAACTATAATTTTAGCAATAAATTTAGTTAATTAGCGGCTCTTTTTCGGATTTTCCGCCGATCGGTTCGCTTACCCTCCGTTATTTCAGGCGCTAAGCGCGAATTCTGAAAAAAGTGTTTAATAAATTCTCGAAATGAGCCGCCATTGCCGGATTTTAACTTCCGTAAAAGGAAAACGCGCGTTAAGATTCGCGGCTAAGTAAATAAGCGCCCGACTGAATTTCAAAAGCCGCTCGCGTCGGACGTAGCGCCGTATTGTCCGCTAAATCCACTTTGCGATGATATCAATTCATTGGACAATAAATAATATGGAAGCGGCATTTGTTGTTGCAACGATCTAAGTACGCTTTGCTTTGCGATTCAGGCGACGGGCAGGCGATGGTGTCTCGAGCGGGGCTGGCGAACGCCGACATGGAATTCGTGCAGTTCCACCCGACGGGCATTTACGGCGCCGGTTGCCTTATCACCGAGGGCGTCAGGGGCGAAGGTGGCTTTCTAATTAATTCTAAAGGCGAGCGGTTCATGGAGAGGTAATCTACGAAAATATTTCCCGGATTCTGCCAAGTTTTTGTAAATTTCTTCGTTAACGGCATTGTAAGCCGAATTTCTCGAGTAGCCGCGTAAGGGGCTACGGGTGCGGTAAGCGGTCGCCCTCTAGCCTCTAAATCTGATTTGCGCCGCGGGCGCATGAAATCAAATGGCGCTAATGAGACGCGCGTATAAGTTTTAAGAGACCTAATCTGCCAAGCTGGCCCGAGGCTTATGAAAATGAAATAAAAATCAATCTTTTTCCATCGAATTCTACGACGTAATATTTATTTCAAAAACTAAGCCAAATTACGTTAAAATTAAGCTTACGTAATTGTTTTGTTGCGGTTCGTTTCGGGTAATCCAAAAACTAAGATTTGAGCGAACGTTGAAATAATTTGATATTTAATAATTTTTATTCGCGCAATATTGTCGGAAATTGTGAAATTCAGAAAAGAATGTTTCGCCAGATGGGATTTTAAGTAAAAGTAGACAAAGTAAAGGGCAAATTTTTCAATTTATTTGAGACCGTTTTTGTTAAAATTGGGTACCCTCCGGCGCCCTCTAGATAGATGCTCGGCATGGCCGATCTACGGGGGTTCACCCGGTCTGGGGAGGAGGCTTTCCTGGGCCCAGTTTCACTACAAAGTTACGAGTTACGGGTAAGTAACGGTTTCACGAGTACGGGCTACGAGCAGTGATCGGACCGAGGGTACTTTTGGACCCTCGGCCTCGTCCGAGGCCGAGGCGACTTAAAATCCTTGCCTCGGCCGAGGCCGAGGCCGATGGTCAAGCTTATATACCTATACCCATAAATAGTACTATTAGAATATTTTGTATGCACATGAGCTAGAGAATAATCGTAATATTAAACACTTTATCGAATGTCAAACAATTCATTTTTATTTTCAATAATAGTAGATTAAATGTGTGAAGGATTTATTGAATAAAGTCAGCAGTATGAAAGCATACTTAATTTAACAAGTTGCCATTGATGAAGACTTGGAAAAGTTGATAAAAAATATGGCTGAACAAGCACTTAAGAACTTTTATTACTATAAATAAGAAAACAGTGTCGAAGAAATAAACGAACAAACGAAATAAGCTAAGTAAAGACAGGACTGCAGCCATTGTTGTGCTCGCTTTTGCAATGATGCATGTTTAAACACGCTTTTTCGGTCATCCAATTCTGGTGTGGCAGGTAATATGACGGAAACTGCACTGTATTTTCCGATCATAGTTTCCCAAGGTCCAGGGTTGAGGGAAGGGTGTAATCCCGAAATGGGGGACCAGTATATAAATTAAGTAGTGTCTTTGTATGAGCGAACAAATTTTTGTAGATATTTTATTTAAATATATTTTTAAACATACGCTTTTTACATAATGCCAGTGTGTGACCTGCAAGCGGCATGTAGTCCTAAACGGTGATTTTTTTGTGCAAGATACCTTTTTACGTCTACAAAGATGGTATCCAAAAGTCTTTGAACATTTTGTACATACAAATTTTTGTGTACTATTATAGTATGGTACAGTAGCGATTTAGTGTGGTAAAACAGGGTTTTTCGACCTTTGGTAGTGTATCTTAGCTAATTCCTGGGTTTCTGAATATTTGACATTTTTCCATTCTAAATGCAAATTCTACTATTTTAAAGGTATTTTACAGACAATTACTGATGCGCGGAAAATTTTCGGAAATTTTACACCTTTTTACAGTTTTTGTCTCTTCAAAAACCTTTGTGCATGTACAAAGACGGTCCTGAAAAGATTCTGTACATTATGCAAAATCTTTGCCGAATACAAAAACCGTGGCCTTAAATGTGAAAATTCGGATTGAATTTAGTTGATAAAATTAGTTCGGCGCGAAGCGCCGAAAATTTTCATCAGCTTTTGATGAAATTTACACAAAACTCGACTGAGAAAGCTAAAACAACTTGTATACTACAAAATCATAAATATTACAGATATTGTAATATGCCAATTAAATCTTGTAATAAGCACTACTGTGCTTAGAAATCCAATGCAACATCAGGATAAATTAGTCAATTTTATCTTTGAACGGCTAAATGTGCTGAGTTATTCAATAGTACTTGTTTTGCATAAAATTTTTAAAAACAGTATAAATGGATACAAAGGATATTTAAATCTGCATAAAGATGCCTAGATTACACAAAAATTGATTTTTGAGTGTTTAATGCCTCTGCTTCAATCTAAATACAGTATATTAGCGATATTTTGCGCGAAGCGTCGAAAATTTTTTTAAATTTCCTAAAAATATACTGAAAAACGATTAATTAATATCACTTTGTCCAAGAAAGTATTTTAACATTGTATAAAAATGGTTTCAAAAAATGCACGAGCCGAAATTGATTTTTGGCAAAACCTGCATTTATTGGCCATTTTTAGGTGCGGTTTTGCGATTTTCGGCCGAAAATTCGTGATCATTTACCCCCTCTCTCAAAAAATTGCCGAAAACCATACGTGTAACAGGGGGGGGTTTGGGAAGTTCCCCATCCACCCAGGCAGGGGCGTAACCAGGATTTTATTTCGGGGGGGGGCCCAAAATTTTTTGAAGTCCTATATCTCGGGAACCATTAGGAGATACGCGAAAATAACGGCATTTTTGAGCGTTTCTCGACAAGATCTATATTATGGTGAAGTAAAAAATTAAAAAAAAATTAAAAAATTTTCTTGCTTTATTTCAAATTTGGATATAAAAAATCTATCTTTTAACCTATCGGTATGACTAATTTCTCAATATCAAATTAAAGCTTGACTCCAAAACATTTCGAAATTCTTTTCTTTGCATTTAATTTTGCAGTTTTGTTAAGAAAACTAATTCAGAAACATAATCGGCGCGAAGCGCCGAAAATTTTTGACAAATACGCTATTTTTAAGTAAAATCTGGGCTTCTAAGGTAAGAAAAAACATAGAACATAAGAAATCCAGCGCGAAGCGCCAAAAATTTTGACAAATTCGCTATTTTTAAGTAAAATCTGGGCTTCTAAGGTAAGAAAAAACAAAGAACATAAGAAATCCAGCGCGAAGCGCCAATTTTTTTGACAAATTCGTTATTTTAACGTAAAATCTGGGCTTCTAAGGTGAGAAAAAACATAGAACATAAGAAATCCGGCGCGAAGCGCCGAAAATTTTGACAAATTCGTTATTTTTAAGTAAAAATCTGGGCTTCTAAGGTAAGGAAAAACATAGAACATAAGAAATCCAGCGCGAAGCGCCAAATTTTTTGGACAAATTCGTTATTTTAAAGTAAAATCTAGTCTCCTAAGGTAAGAACAAACAGAACATGAGAAATCCGGCGCGAAGCGCCGCAAAATTTTGAGTTTAGAAGCTAAAAAGTGTGCTAAAAACGCATTATGGCTGTCCACAATCCGTTTCCACTTCACTTGAAGAAAAAAGCAAAGGGTCCCCCCTCTGCTTTTAAAAAATTATTCTTCCATTTCGGGGGGGCCCGGGCCCCCCGCCCCCCCTGGTTACGCCCTGCACCCAGGGTTGGACGTCCTCCCCACACCCTTCCCTCCAACGTCAGAAAATTTTGACCCACCCTCCCCATTTTTGGCAAAAATTTGCGCTTTTTTGGCTATTTTATGGTGCTTTTGCAATTTTTGACATAAAATTAGAGTCGCTAATCCCCCTCCTTTTAAAAATGGCCAGGGACCTCTACCCAAAATTTCAAGCCGTTACATGTATGCCGAGGAGCCCCTCCCGAAAATTTTGAGCTGTTGCATGCATGTTTTATAGTGATAGTTAGTCTATTCACTCTTGCTTACATTCAAAAATACTGTATCACTTCGTGAAATTCTAATAGTTAGCTGCACTGTTGCGATAGTAAAAATTAACTTCAAAAATTATTCAAAAGCTTTCCATCAAAAATCGTCTGACAGTGACTTGAGTCTTGTACCCTGAGAGGAGGGTTATAACCCTCCCTCACCCCCTTTGGGAATGTGTGTTTCCGATCCATGTAGCGAGCATGAGAATTAAAACTTAGTCATCACATGAATAATAAATTGGCACTTTGCTGTATGTAACTTGGTGTAACTGGGTACGCGACTAAAACCATAAGAATAGTCTATAGGTAAAAAATAGCCCGTGTACTGCAGATGCATTCTAAATAGGTAATATTCAACGGATATATTAAACTTATATAAATTTGATTTTAACCCTCGGCGCCTCGGTACTTTTCAGCTTCGCCCTCGGCGCCGAGGCCGGGGCTCCAAAAAACGCAGAGGATTGCGGAGGCCGAGGCCTCGGTCCGATCACTGGCTACGAGTGATACAAATTTCCGTTTCACAAAAAACTGAGATTTACGAGCCACGGGCTACGAGTTACGAGTTCCATGAGTACTTTTTACGAGTGTTTTTCACGAATAACGACTGGGCGGTTTCACCACGATGTTACGATCGAATGTTTCGAGTGAAAAGATTCGTAAATTATTTAGGTTTTCCAGGACTAAAAAGAGATCCGTAGGATAGGACTCGTAAAGAAGTGACAGACTAATGCTTATAATAGTTTTCTGATTAGTTTTTTCTCAATTCGTTTCATTTTCATTGCACACGCCTACGTATACTGACGGCGCTCATAAAGGATAGGAAGATTAACATAAGAAAATATTTTTCAAGAACATTTTTCAGAGAATTCCCATAAAATTCGATTTTTAAGCCGTATTCTTGAGTAGTAATTCAAAATTTTGTTTTCTTTAGCCTTTGTCACCAATGTTTGTAGTTTTTTAATGAAAAATATTACAATTAATTGGACACATTTTCGTGAGTTACGGGAATCGGGCATTGTTTTATTTGCTTTGTGAAAATTAGAATTATACCGTTTTCTCATTGGAAAAAAGTCGACTTCACCTCTCATGTAAATATGTATTAATGACAATTAAGGATGATTTATTAGATTTGAAAATCGAAATAACACGCAGTGAGTTACTTTTAGCTTCGCAACGTCTCTGAACCTGATTTATTTCATTTCGTTTTTTCGTTTATAAAGTATTATCTTTATCATTATCATTATCATTATTATTATTATTATTATTATTATTATTATTATTATTATTATTATTATTATTATTATTATTATTATTATTATTATTATTATTATTATTATTATTTTATTATTAATATTATTACTATTTTATTATTAATATTAACCAGACTATGCGCTGCGCGCATAGTCTGGTTTGTTCGCTTCGCTCACGGAGAAGGCCGTAAAATTCTCTTCAAAACAAAATTTTTTTTGTCAAAATTGGATGAAAATTGAGAAAGTTATGAAGAGAATAAGGAGACCAAATGCACTGCTCACATAGTCTGGTTTGTTTGCTTTGCTCTCGAGCTAAGGTCATAGGCTACATAAGAAAAAAAATTTATGAAAATTGGTCAGGAATTTAGAAAGCTATGAAAAAAATAAGGAGACCCAATCCGTGAAGTAGCAAATCAATCCGTGAAGTAGCAAATCAATCAGAGTAGCTCATAGAACATGGTTTACTGTAACTGTATTCAGGTATTTAAAATTGATGTGATATCATGAAACAGTAGGTGCTTGGCGCCCATTACTCTGCTGGGTCATAAACTATTTTGCAGCACTTTATCATATTCCAAATTTAATTACTTTACAGTCTACTTAAGCACATTCAACATCATGGACTGGAAAAGGATGGGGTTACCCCCTAGAAATGTTCCCACACCCCTAAATATACTTATGAGTGTCAATAACCATTTATGTTTTCAGCTAGAACATAAGACAACTTAAAAATTTGAAAGCGCGGCTGCGCCGCGCTTTGTACTGATTCCAGCCACCTGCTCAAATGTGCAACCTTTTGTTTTCTGATACAGACTCACTTTTGTTGCATGATGCACCTTGTGACCTTGTATGTGCTTACTTCACTTGCATGGTGTGCTTTGTTCACCATATACGCACTCGCTTTGCTTGCATGGTGCGCTTTGCGCACCTATACATGCTCGCTTCGCTTGCATGGTGCACTTTGTGAACCTACACGTGCTCGCTTCGCTCGCATGGTGTGCTCCAAGTGCCTAAATGTGCTTGCTTTGCTCGCACAGTGTGCTTCGCGCACTTATACATGCTTGTTTTGCTTGCATGGTGCGCTTTGCTACCTACATGCACTCGCTTTGCTTGCATTGTCCACTTTGCGCACCTATATGTGCTCGCTTTGCTTGCATGGTGTGCTTTGCGCAGTTGTAAAAATCAAAAATTTAAACTTTGACAGTTATCTTTCAAAAACATCCTCCCCTCCCTGATCTTAATTCATGCACTACATTTACTTTGTATAATAACTAAAAAAGGGCATGCTTGACTTTGCTGCGCTTGCACAATGCACTTTGCGCACTATGCTTGCACTTGCATGACTCTCAAGGTGTGCTTTGAACACCATATACCCTTTTACAACTTCACACACCTTTACATGATTGCTTAGCTTGCATGGTGCGCAAAGCACACCATGTTTGTGCTCACTGCACTCACATGGTGTGCTCAGTGCACCATGTTGGTCAACTAAGGATTACATTTTCACAGAACATATAGCAAAATTAATAATTTAAAATCAAACTTCAAAAAGCCATGACAGAGGTAAACTGAAAAATGCCTTACCCATACAAGTAACAGGGGTGAGAAGATGATTACCTACCTAAAATTGATCTTCTTCCTTTCCCCCTCAATGCCAGTAAATTTTTGACTCCCTTCCCCAATTTTTAGAGTTATTACGTTTTTGGCAGTTTTTTTGGTGTTTTTGGAGGTCATTTACCCCCTCCCCCTCTGAAAACAGCCATGATTACATGCATACATGTAACAGGAAGGATAGGGGATACTCCACACCCAAAGTCCGACATCCCTATCTAGTGCAGAGCCAGAAAATGTTTGATTACCCTATTCTTAGGAAAGAGTTAAAATTTGCCTACTTTTGGAACAGGTTGAAAACCTAGGTTTTTATGAGAATCTGTATGAATAATCTAAGACTTTAATTATTTTAGGTTGGGTCTGCAATGACCCTCTTATCGAGATCCTTTTACGGGCCTGGTAGATTATATTGCACCATTACCTGAAAAGTCATAGACTTTGCAATTTGAATTCTGTTGCATAAAACTGGTATAATTCCAAAAAGTAGTAAAAGGAATATAATTCTTCATCAATAAATGTTGCAACCTGAAAATGAAAAAAACATATGAAAATACCTAAACAGTATAAAGTGGGGTTAGGCTTAGGCTATATTTCTTGCTAAAAATTTAATTCTTGCCCATTTTTGGAAAAGGTTGAATGAATTATCCAAGATTTTAATCATTTAAAAAGAGTGGGGTTTGGCTTAGGCTTAGGCTAATCTAGCAAAAAATTGAATCTTGCCCTTTTTGGAAACTCACCCACCATCTAAAAATTAAAACAAACATAAATACTTATGCAGTAAAAAGTGGGGTTAGGCTTAGGCTTAGGCTTGATCCCTCTATTCTTGGAAAAAATGAATTCTTGCCTCTTTCTGGAAAATGTTGAAAAATTGTGACAATCTGGATGAATTATTCAAGACTTTAACCATCATGATAAGCCTCTTTTCTAATGCAGTACATAATCAAGCTTACAAATGAAAAACCCACCCTCAAGTACTTTTTAGAAAGTTTATAAAATACCTAGATAGCTTCCAACTTGAAAAAACCAAAGTTCAAAAATCCAATCCTCAAAAAAATTGTACACTGAGGTAACTTAGGAACATATTCACCAAAAATTCTAGAATCCTCTCAATAAGAAAATAATTTGCTTCTGGAAACTCTCAGTATATTGCCAAGTTTAATTATCTGACCTCAATGACAAAAACCAAAAACCATAAATTTTAACTTTGCCATCTAGCTTTCTTCCCTCTCGAAGTTTAGGCCAAGCGCCTTGCTGAGTATACATAATCCCTTGAAGACAAAAAATCACTTTTGCAAACTTTCAGGAGATCACCTAAAACATTATTTGCCATTTGTGGTGAATAACCCTAAATTTGGGAATTCATGATGAAATTGATAGGAAGCAGGGCTGCGCCCTGCTTTCCTTGAATTCTACTTATGTTTCGGCCATCCTCTCCTCTCAATAAGAAAATAATTCGCTTTTGGAAACTCAGAAGATCGCCGAGTTTAATTACCTGACGTTAATGACAAAAAACCAAAAACCTTAAATTTTAACTTTGCCATCTAGCTTTCTTCATTCTCTCAAAAGAGTGGGCTTAGGCTTAGACTATATTTCTTGCTAAAAATTTAATTCTTGCCCATTTTTGGAAAAGGTTGAATGAATTATCAAAGATTTTAACCATCTCAAATGAGTGGGCTTAGGCTTAGGCTATATTTCTCGCTAAAAATTGAATTCTTACCCGTTTTTGGTAAAGGTTGAAAGAATTATCCAAGATTTCAACCATTTCAAAAGAGTGGGCTTAGGCTTAGGCTATATTTCTTGCTAAAAATTTAATTCTTGCCCATTTGTGGAAAAGGTTGAATGAATTATCAAAGATTTTAACCATCTCAAATGAGTGGGCTTAGGCTTAGGCTATAGTTATTGCTAAAAATTGAATTCTTACCCATTTTTTGAAAAGATTGAATGATTTATCCAAGATTTTAATCATTTCAAAAGAGTGGGCATTGGCTTAGGCTTAGGCTATATTTCTTGCAAAAAATTGAATTCTTGCCCTTTTTGTAAACACACCCACGATCTAAAAAATTAGAACAAATGTAAATACTTATGCAGTAAAAAGTGGGGTTAGGCTTAGGCTTAGGCTCAATCCCTCAATTCTTGGGAAAAAATTAATTCTTGCCTATATCTGGAAAATGTTGAAAAATTGTGAGAATCTGGATGAATTATCTAAAATTTTAACCATCAGGATAAGACTTTGTTCTCTAAAGCAGTACAGAATTGAGCTTTCAAATAAAAAACCCATCCTCAAGTACTTTTCAGAAGGTTTATAAAATACCTAGATAGCTTTCCAAGTTGAAAAAAACGAATGTTCAAAAAACCAATCAACAAAAAACTTGTACACTGAGGTAACTTAGGGGCATATTTGCCAAAAATTCTAGAATCCTCTCAATAAGAAAATAATTCTCTTTTGGAAACTCTCAGAAGATCGCCAAGTTTAATTACCTAACCTTAATGACAAAAAACCAAAAAGCATAAATTTTAACTTGGCCATTTATCTTTCTTCCCCCTAAAAATTTAGGCCAAGCACTTTGCTAAGTAGACATAATCCCTTGAAGACAAAAAATCACTTTTGGAAACTCCCAGATCACCTAAATTCATTATTTGCCATTAGTGGTGAATAACACAAAAAAATCATGATGAAATTGATGAAAAGCAGGGCTGCGCCCTGCTTTCCTTGAATTCTACTTATGTTTTGGCCATAACAAATGTGTTTTATTCTGTTCACTATTGCACATTTTGTTCAAAGCTTTCCTTGAAGCCAGCAATTCGAAAAAAATGAGAGAGCTTGTGATTCATAAAAATTCATGAAACTCTCATAAAATGGAATCCAGCATGGCCTTTAAATTCATTCATTGGACATGTTGTTCCTTTTGGAGTACCAAGAGCTCCATGTTACCCATTTAGGGATAGCATTATAGGTATTGCTGCTTCCATTTTCGGCTTTTACCCACTTTTACATTTTTCATTTTCCATTTCCGACTTTTACCCATTTTCCATTTCCATTTCCGCATTTCAGCCACACCAATAATATACTAATCCGTTTTCACCCTTCCCCATCTCACTCTCCTTGTGCATGCATGCTCTAAAGTCTGACCAAATCACAATAGGAGACAACATTCAAGCAGAAGCCTGCTGAAGATTGGATTTACTGTAATAACCATTTCAGTCAAATTTATTATGAAGTAAATGCGTAACTTGCAACTAAGATGACATTGAATTGTTTCATCAACATGGCAATTGATGTCATTAAATATATTGCTTTGCGCTTTTCTCTGGCTCTTCTTCACCTTTTGATAACTAAAAACGATCATGTCCTTTATTCTAGAATCATTGTTCAATCATAGCACACAATAACACAAAATGTGCAAACATCAACCTAATAGTAATCAGATTACTGTAACTTCGGAATTGTGACTTTTCTGCTTCCAAATGCTTGTTTCATAATCTGAAATGAATAAAGGTTAGTCAGATACAGTAATTAGTCAGGGGTAAAAGAGCATAATTATACCGCCTCTGCACCATGTATCTTTATCACGCATAATATACACTGAAATTTCATATCTGTGACTACACATAAACCTGTATCAAAATTGGTTTTTATGACTTATCCCTGGCCTAGATAGGCCCTTTCCAGAAAAAAATATTAATGTGGCATCAATATTTCCCAAGAATAATGCAAAAACTACGTTCTAACCCTGGGAGCACTTTTTTCAAATTGAGCAAAACTTTGAAAATTCATAACTCCACGAAGATGATTCCAATCTTGACAATCTTTTTTTTGTTATGATGCTTAGAGCACCCGCCAACAGGGAAAAATATAAAAATTTGCATACCAACATTTTGGCAAAAGTCCAAAATTTGCCATTTTTTGGCTAAACTTTGAAGCCTCATATCTCAAGTAATATCTAATTTAAAATCATAAGACTTGGACCGCTATAATCCTTAGACAACACACTTTATACGAACAAAGTATCAAAAAAAGCTATGGGCGCGTCGCCGAGATATCTACTGACAAAGAAATCACGCGGTAGATTACTGTAGCTTACTGTAGGTCAATGCTAGCTCCAAGTTTTTTGCACCAATCGATAGATCTTTTTAAGGCGCATCTAATGACGTTTTTAAATCCGATCTAGCTTTAATAGAAACAGTTTTAACACGATTTTTCAAAATTATCAATTTTTCTTACTGTAGATACTGTAGCTTCCTGAAGAATGCTTCAAATCGCAAAAATAATGATATTTTCGGATTCAGCAATAAATTCTGAATCTATCTATGCGCTTAAATGTTCACTGCAATCAAACTATTGATACAAAAAACGCTAATTTTTAAAAAAATTGCTAAAAAATGACACTTTTCAGGAAACAGTATCCCGGCAACAGAAATTAAAAATCCGTCATTTATATATCCTTGTTCTACACCTCAGACTGCATATTATAGTAAAAGATCAATAAGGGATCAATTGCCAATTTTGAGCTAGAGCCTTTGAAAAAATCATCAATTTTTTATTTCTTACTGTAGCTTGCGAACTATTGACTTTCATGGAATGGGACTTTTTTCATTGAAAAGAGCTCTAGGAGCAAAGCCTGAGGAGCTACGGCCCAAAAACATTTTTAGCCAAAATTGGCAAAAAGCTACAGTAATCCAGGGAGCGGTCGTAGAAACTTTTTACCAACATTTTTGAAAGTTTCAGCCCAAATTACCCCCAGTACACCCTTTTTCATTTTTTTAAAAACTCACAGGAAAAAATTCCCTTCTATTTTCTTATTATAAGAATTATATTATTATTATTATCATTATTTATTACGATTATTATTAATTACTGTTATTATCACTTTTACTATTACTATTTTATTATTAATATTATTATTATTATCATTTTTTATTACGATTATTATTAATTACTGTTATTATCATTTTGTGATTATTGTTATAATTATTTAGTACTATTATTATTATTATCATTGTTACTTAAAGTTATAAATTTTCTGATAAGCTTATTTATTCTTGTTGACTGGATCTCAAACATTTCTTACCACTTTTTGCGTTTTTCTTTTTAGCGGCATAAATTCCGAAATTAATGATATAATTCTGCTATTTAAAACGGAACGCATTTGTAACTCGTAAAAAGAGGTTAAAACCCGATTTTCTCGCAGAACGGAACTCGTAGGATTCCTAGGGCTCGTAAACTTGCGGTAAAACCGGGCCCTGGGCCAAAGTGACCTTAAAAACTGGTATAAGCGCTAAAATTGCATTCAAACTACGTTATTACATAATTTCTGCTGGTCAATTTAAAAAAAGCACGTTTGAAATTTGTCATTTTTTTATTTTTCGCCTTCATTTTGCCTCATTTTCCCATAAAATTTCTTATTTTCGCATTCTGGGGAGTCTGGAAGAGACGCGCGCGTGGGAGTAGTTGGGGGTATATGCTCCCGGAATGGAAAAATGGAAAATTTAGTGTGGAAAATGAGGCCGAATAAAGGCCAAAAACGGAAGAAAATTGGAAATTTTCTTGAAAAGTTATTAAATTGACCGCGTAATAACGCAGTTTTAACGCCGTTTTAGCGCTTATATCGGTTTTTCAAATCAGTTTAGCCTAAAAAGCTCAATTCGTGACTCCCGTCCAGACCGGCTGAGCCCTTTTTTGAAACAAATTACGATTTACATACGTCCACGAACGGAATTTTCGGACTATCATAAAAAATTAAGGTTTCATCACCGTTATCGTACAATTTCGTACTGCCGTAACAGGTACGCGCCGAACGCCAAGGACTTGGCGTCGCGCGACGTGGTTTCGAGGTCGATGTCGATCGAGATCCGCGAAGGGCGGGGCGTGGGCCCCGAAAAGGATCATATCTTTCTGCAGCTGCATCATCTGCCCGCCCAGCAGATCAACGCTCGGCTGCCCGGCATCTCGGAGACGGCCGAAATCTTTGCCGGGGTCGACGTGACCAAGGAGCCGATTCCCGTGCTGCCCACCGTCCACTACAACATGGGCGGCACGCCTACCAACTACATGGGGCAGGTGCTGCTCTAATTAGGGCAACGGGGGATATTTACGGGTTTAAACCCTATTACGTCGCAAATCTCGTCCCGACAATTTTTGCCCGGCCTCTTCTAAACATTTTGAAAATTTTTGTCCGTCTCTGGTCCTCGTTTTGTGTTTTTCAGAGAAAGCGTTTTTCTCCCCGAAAAAAGAAACAAGTTAGCTTAGCCCGCATGCGTGGGCGGAGCGTCACTTCCGATGCAGTCTGGGCGGTCCCAAAATTGTGTGCGTCGAAAAAGTGTCAAAAACTTGAAATAAAGCAATAAAACCGTTTTTCGACGTTTCTCACGAAAGTCAGTTCGCCGGCATTAAAACGTTTGTGAAAAAATTTTGTCAATGATAATTTAAGCGCTAGCGCGGCGTTTTACCTATAGCTCAAACTTGGTAGTCTTGGAAAACGTTTAATGCCGTATTTACCGATTATGGGTCTGGTATATATTATTGCTTAGGAGTTCTAACGTATTGCCTCGAACTATGTACAAAAGTCTGATTAGTCGTAAAAAAATGCCAACTTTTGCCTAGAATGGTATAACGAGAAAAAATACTCCGTAATGCGTAATTGAGCTATGACGTATATGGTACGCGCGTTAAGGCGGCAGAAAAGTATTAAAATACGAATAACAACAAGGAACTGTGGGTTCGGAAAATTTGCGAAAAAATTTATACTAATTTTTTACTAGTCTTTGAGGCCTAATATCAAAAGTGGGCAATTTTTAATTTTTTTCTTTTTGAATTTATTAAAAAGAAAATTTCTCACTCTACCAAATGCGCGCTTTTTTATTGTGTAGCCAAAGCTACTAAATGGTTAAAATAAGAAACAAATGCATGCAGTTTTTTCAATATGAAAAACAATCTTTAAATTTCCTATGTGCGTTAACTTTGTATATTTGTATGAATACGATGTATGTACATCATCGCTTTACTCGTCATATTAGATATATTGGGGAGCTATAAATATGTACTCTTGCGGTCATACCTGGGCAAGGGGTTTAACCAGGTTCAATCGGGTACCAGCCGGAGCAAGTTCGGTACCAGCCGGATGGTCCACCAGTTGCACCCTATGTTTTGTACATAAACTTTTTTTGGTGTAAAAATCGATTGGTTGGCTCCGAAAATCGGTTGCTGGGGTCTAAGAGTCGGTTGATGGGCTCCAAAAATCGGTTGCTGGGGTTTAAAAATCGGTTGGATGGCTCTAAAAACCAATTGCTCCTGGGTTCAACTAATTTTTGGAGCCGATCAACTGATTTTTAGACATCAGCAACCGATTTTTGGAGCTCAACAACCGATTTATAGCCCCCAGCAACCGATTTTTGTAGCTCACTAACCGATTCCTTGACTCCGGCAACTGATTTTTAGACCTCAGCAATAGTGATCGACCGGAGATCCGGCTCCGGCCTCCGGCAAATCCGGCCATTTTTTCACTCCGGTGCTCCGGCCGGAGGACATCCAAAAATCGGCCGGAGGCTGGAGAATTTTTTCGTTTTTCGCATAGTGACCGAACGTACTAATTGCTGACATTATGCTTATTAATTTAGTCAGAGCACAATATAATAGCAGAAAAAGGAAATAAGACCAAATAAAGTGTCTATCACCACCACAATCGTAAAATATTTATTTTTAGGAAAAAAACGAAAATGAAAATGAAACAAAAATGGTGAAAATCGCTGCAGCAAATTACTGTTAACACTGGAAGTCATCGGGTAGCGTAAGATGCAGTCTGGCCTGCACTGCACATGCTATACTGATTTTCCAGACAACGTTGCTGTCCATTCTGTACGTCAAATTCGCGGTTCACTGAACATAATGCAGTATGTAACGTACCTATGTATATACGGTCACACACAATCATGCTTTAACATCAAATATTGCCTATTGACGCTTTATTTAAGGCAGGCTAAGGAGACGACAGCTTTTTTCTTAATAAAAGCATTGAATAAAATTTTGTTGAATGTAGTCTACTTTACCAGTTGCGGATCTAGAATTTTCCTAAGGGGGCGGTGTCCCTACATTTCCGAAAACATCCAAAAATAGGTCCAAAAATTTTGCCCTCAAAGCGCGACATAGCGTTTTTTCAGTGTTTTACATTGTATAGTTTCACATAAAATCACTTTTGACGCAATATTTTACCTGAAAATTTTAAGATTTTAGAAAATTTTGTGAGAAAAAATCATTAAATTTCTTTGACTTCAACAAAAACCTGACGCGAAGCGCCGGAAAATTTGTGAAATTAAAGCGGATAGATGTCAAGAAACATGATTTATTGCTTAATGCGAATTTTAGCCCTTTTTAGCAGTTTTTATCTTCCCAAAAATCTTTGTATGTACAAAGACGGCCCCGAAAAGTCTTTGTACATCGGGAAAAATCTTTGCCGAACATAGGAAAACCGTGCTTCTAGGTCGCCAAAAAAGTAAATAAATGTCATTAATAGGTATCATCCGGCGCGTAGCGCCTGAAAAATTCGAGAAATTATGGTCACTGACGGCCAGAAATCATTGCAAATTGCATATCCATTCTTTAGAATTTTCCTAAGGGGGGGCGGTATCCCAACTTTTCCTAAAACAGTCAAAAATAGGTACAAAAATTTGTCCTTAACGCGCGAAACAGCGTTTTTTCGTTGTTCTACATTGTGTACTTTTACATAAGATCATTTTTAATGCAATATTTTTCCTAAAAATCAGTGATCGTACGGGGTCAGATTTTCACCCCCGATCGGGGTCGGGGTCGGGGATGAAAAACCCCGGTTTTCGGGGTCGGGGTCAGGGTTGAAGATTAACAATTAACATTGCATGATTACATACCAATTTGAACAGGATAAAAACGATACCTTCACTTGTTTGTAGAGCATACTAATAAAGCTGATTATGTTCAACATTTTATTTTCATTCCAAGTTCAAGCATGGTTTTAGCAATTTAGCATTACTTTAAATTTTAATCACTAATCGCTCTCGCTTTTTCGTATTCTTCCACAGTTTTTTCATAACGGTTTTCTATGGCGCACTGATTGTAGAGGAGCCAATGGCGCGATGCGCCGAAAATTTTCGAAATTTGTACCGTTTTCATGTAGAATTTACGCCTTTTTATTGACAAACAGTTCGGAAATCATAAGTGGCGCAAAGCATCAAGAAATTCAGTCATATTTTTCTGCCCTAAGAAAATAATCGGCGGTGCTAAGTGCAGGAAAATGTTGACCTTTTTACTCTTTGAACTCAATTTATACCGCTTAAATCATACAGAACAGATAAACTAATTGCGGCGCGAAGCGCCGAAAATTTTTAAAAATTCCTAATCCTTTTACCTTTTCTGTCCTCCTAAAAATCTCTTTCAACATGTAGAACGAGATTGTACGGCTGGGGGTCTGGGGTGACGCGCTCAAGTGCCACCAGCGAGGTTTAGAGAGCAGAACCCCCGGAAATTTTGTAAAAAAGCACTCTAATTTTTGATTAGTAAAGTTAAAATTTTCGCAAATTGGCAAAATCTCGGTTCTGAATTAAGTCCAAAAAACTTAAAATTGATGAACACCTACACTGCACAAAACTCCTGAGCTGAAATGCCTTTTTCGACCTCTGCTAAGTATGTAGCGCAGCAACGGGTCGCAACCAATAAGTCATTGAAAGATGTATCAATGAGAATTTTGTTCTTACTATTTTCAGGCCCATTTGTGGCCTTCTTATTAACTAGTTCAGAAAAGAGAAAATGCGCAAAAACACAAGAAAATATGGCCTTTCCTTTCATTTAAAATAGAATTATGTGTCCTTGTAAAGAAAGGTAAACAAAGCAGAGAATAGATAAATTGGTACGTAAACATTTTCGCACTTTTACTATTATGTTCAACAAGCATGTGCAGTTTCATTCCATGAATTAATAGTGCATTAAATCACTACAGTGCTGCGAAGTGCTGGATTATTTTAATAGATTCAAGCTTTTAAATTCATTGGATCTGTATAACAATAAATAATAATGACTCGCTAGGAAAATCAACATAATGTCTGAAAAATTCCGGAGGCATGTACCTCCATCCCCCCCGGCTACGCCTCTGATTCCACAGTAATTTCGGCGCACTTCATAATGGAAAATATGCGAACATGTATGTACGTATTAACAACATGGCGACCAGGCGTACTTTTTATGAAATATCGCGAGTGTCGAGTTTAACATATTAATTTTGCTGGTGAATGAATCGTCCTTGTTCCGAATTTATTTGCTATTTATACAATTCTTCTATGCACCAACAAATAAAATGCTATATTTCACCCCCGAAAAAAGGTTCAACCCCGACTCGAAAAATTATGCCCCCGGTCGGGGGTCGGGGTCGAGGTTTAGGCCGGGGTTTTTCGGGGTCGGGGTCGGGGTCCCCGTACGATCACTGCTAAAAATTTTGAAATTTTCGACATTTTTGTGCGAGAAAATCATTAACTTTCTTTGACTTATAAAAATCTGACGCGAAGCGCCCGGAAAACTTGTGAAATCAAGGCGGATAGACGTCTAGAAGCAGTCAGTATTTTTTGTACAACGTCCTTTGTACATGTACAAAGATCGTCCCCAAAAGTCTTTGTACATTTTGCACACACAAATTTTAGGTACTATTATATGGTACACTAGCGATTTTAGTGTGGTAAAAACAGAGTTGTTCGAATTTTGGTAGTGTGTTTTAGGTAATTTCTGGTTCTTTTAGGGCAAAAATCACTAAGATTCGTAAAACAGCGCGAAGCGCCAAAAACTTGACATTTTTCCTTTTGAAATGCAATTTCTGCCATTATAAAGATATATAGAACACACAATCACTCGTTCTTCGAATTACAGACCTTTTTTGCAATTTCTGTCTTCCCAAAAATTTTTGTACATGTACAAAGACGGTCCCAAAAAATCTTTGTACATCGGGAAAAATTTTTGCCGAACTACTGAAAAAATCGTGTCTAGAATCATGATTTACTGCTAGATTTCTTGTATTTATAGCATTTGATGCGAAACATCGAAAGTTTTAATCGAAAATAGAAGAAAACTATGCAAAAATAGCTGTTTCTGCTGTAAAAATTGTTTTGAAACCTACATGAACAGATAATGGCTTCCAGGTCGCCAGGAAAGTAAATAAATCTCATTAATAGGTACAAATCATCCGACGCATAGCACCAGAAAAATTCTGAGAAATTATGGTCACTGACGGCCGAAAATCATTGCAAATTGCATATCCATTCTTTATCTCGCCAAATATTTTTGGCCAATGGGGGACGCGGCCGTTCCCCTCACCGTCCCCCTTAAATCCGCCCCTGTATTTCATATAACTAACTAGCTGATATGCAGTAAAGATGCATGTGCACTATGGTCTAGGTCTCGGTCACAAAGATGTCTTATCCTATCCGCACGTGTAAAATTATATTTCTCCGGCTCCGGCTCCGGCCGGAGCAGCATGGTTCAATCCGGCTCCGGCCGGATCTCCGGCTCCGGCCATTTTGGCCGCTCCGGTCGATCACTACTCAGCAACCGATTTTTGCAGCCAACCAACCGCTTTACAGACTCCAGCAACCGATTTTTATAGCCAATCAACCAATTTTTAGACCCCAGCAACTGATTTTCGGACCCAGTAACGGATTTATGACCTCAGCAAGAAATTTATAAGCCCAATAAGCGATTTAGGACCCAGCAAGCGATTTTTAAGCGATTTAGGACCCATCAATCAATTTTTTCGAGCTCAGCAACAGATTTTTGGAGCCCAACCATACGTGGGCAGCAAGAAAATTCTGGGGGGGTCCAAGATTTTTTGAAGGTCAAAAAATGGCCTTAAAAATGGTGATATGGCGATAAAAACACCATTTTTCGACGTTTCTCATCAAGCACTATCCATTGGCATCAAAAAATTGCGAAAAAACGAAAAAAATTTTCAAAAATTGATTTCTGGGGGGGGTCTTTTGATTTCTGGGGGGGGGGTCTTTTGGTTTCTGGGGGGGTCCAGACCCCCCAGACCCCCCCGCCCATGTGTGGAGCCAACCAACCAATTTTTAGACCCCAGCAACCATAGTTTCCCAAGGTAGAAAGTTCAGAGGGGGTGAAATCCTAAAATTTAGGACCACTAAATTTAGAGTCTAACTTTTTTTTGCAGGTCAGAAATGAAAAATGGCTAGAGCATCCTATATAGTATGATTTAATGTGAAAAACTGCATTTTTAACTACTTCTTGTCCCATACTGACTAATTTCGTCACTCTTGTAAGTAAAAAATATGAGAATTCATCGAAAATTTTGACTTCTCAGATCAGTTTAAGTTCATTCTAGGTAATTTATGATAGAGCTGTGCCGGGGCCAAGCCCCCGGCCCCGGCCCGGGCCGGGGCAGGCTGGCCCCGGCACCGGGGCCGGGGCCAATGTTAGAGTTGATTATAATGTAGAAAATTGATAATGTTTTGGGCAGATATACCTTCAAACTCAATTTCAAGCAAACCACAGATCTTGCTAATTCAAATCTTTATTTCACTATGTCAGATTGGTGAAAATTTCTAGTTAATAATCAAAATTGACATATTTTAAATTGCAGTTCATATAGACGGGCATTTCCAGCTTGCTTGGTAGCAGACAGCTACGTCTATCAGAACAAATAGAATAATATGCCTAAAAAAGTGCAAAGTAAAGCACATTGAGAAACGCATCCAAGTCAGAGGAGTTAAATCCATACATGGGCAGCTCAAAAATTCTAGGGGGTTTAAAATTTTTCAAAGTCAAAAAGTGCCTGATAATATATGGTAGAGCGAAAAAAACACCGTTTTCTCGCGTTTCTCAATGAGAGCTATCCATTAGCATCAAAAAACCGCAGAAAAACAGAAAAAATTCTGAAAAATCAATTTCTGGGGGTCTAGCAGATTCTTTTTGGGGGGGGGAGAAAGTGAATTCTGGGGGGGTTTAGATCCCCCGATGCCCATGTTCTGTTATATCTTGTAATCCCAACAAATATTAACGCTTGACGTGCATATCTACCAGCAAGAATATATGCATAGGTACATATAAGGGGTAGGGCAGGGTCGTACTATTAGCATGGTAAAGCACGCTATTATTGGCCCCGGCCAGACCCCGGCCCCGGCCCCGGCACCGGGGCCTAGGCCCCGGCCCCGGCCCCGGCAAAAAAGGCCGCCCCGGCACAGCTCTAATTTATGAGTAGACAAAACAGAAATGTATATGTCGGCGCGAAGCGCCGAAAATTTTTTAACATGTTTGCTGCTTTTATACCCAAAAATTATGCAGAAAATGTTGGATAGCTCCTAAATCGCCCGACAGTTATTCAAGTCTCGGACCCCGAGGTGTGGGTAATACCCCCCTCACCCCCCTATGGGAATGTGTGCCAGCAACTGATTTTCGGACCACAATAACGGATTTAGGACCCCAGCAAGCGGTTTTTAAGCCTAAAAAGCGACTCAGGACCCATCAATAAATTTTTCGAGCTCACTAACGATTTCTAGACCCCGGCAACTGATTTTTGGAGCTCACCAACCGATTTCTAGACCTCAGCAACCGATTTTAAGAGCCAACCAACCGGTTTTTAGACCCCAGCAACCGATTTTTATAGCCAACCAACCAACTTTTAGACCCTAGAAATTGATTTTCGGACCCCAATAACGGATTTAGGAACCCAACAGGCGATTTTTAAGCCCAATAAGCGATTTAGGACCCATCAATCAATTTTTCGAGCTCACAGACCGATTTGTAGACCCCGGCAACCGATTTTTGGAGCTCACCAACCGATTTATAGACCTCAGCAAGCGATTTTTGGCGCCAACCAACCGGTTTTCAGACCTCAGCAACCGATTTTTGGAGCCCACCAGCTGGTTTTTAGACCCCAGCAACCAATTTTTAACCCCACTAACTGATTTTTGGAGCCCAGCAACTGATTCATGACCCCAGCAACCGATTTTCGGGGCCATGAACTGATTTTAAGACCCCAGCAACCGATTTCCGGATCCCACCAACTGATTTTTTGACCTCAGAAATCGATTTTGAGACCTCAGCAACCGATTTTTGGGGTCCAGCAACCGATTTTTGAAGCTCAGCAATCATTTTTTAGATCCCAACAACCGATTTTTAATCCCGGCAACCGAATCGGTTACTGGGCTCTCTAAAAATCGGTACGTAAGTAATGCATAATTCAGAGATTATACTTAAGTAAGTAATGCCTAATTTAGAGAAAATAATAATTCGTCAGATCAAAATAAAACACATGATGTATTTTTGTGATCTTCTACACATCGATGTATTAAAAATACATACATACTTGTCTGTCCACCTGTTTTATGTGTAAATAAACGCTAGTCTTTTATACATACATTACTTGTTACTGATGTCTAGGCCGCGCTGAATTCTGACAATTTTTGTAATGCAAAATTGCGTTTCAGAAAGGTGGAATTTAAAAATTTTCCGGTGCTTCGCGCCGAATGGATTTAATCTTATTACTTGTTATTGATGCTTGAGCCGCGCCAAATTAGGACAATTTTTGTAATGCAAAATTGCGTTTCACAAAGGTTAAATTTCAAAATTTTCCAACGCTTCGCGCCGAATTCGGATAATTTTTGTGATGCAAAATTGCATTTCAAAAAGGTGAAATCTAAAACTTTTCCGGCGCTTCGCGCCGAAGTGGTTTAATTTTATTATTCGTTATTGATGCTTAGAGGTTGCGCTAAATTATGACAATTTTCGTGCATTTCAAGCAGGATTTATATTTGAAATGAAAACGTATATACTATTTGACGACATGAAAATGAGGAACTCTGTAGAAGTTTTATTTTTACAGAATGAATTGCATAAAACATAAGCATATTAAAGGCGGTGAATGTCTCTTCAAGATTAAAGGCCAGTTGCTACTTAAGTAATGAGTTTTTAAACATAATCGCTATGCAAATTATCGATTGCACGATTTTTCTACACCATACTAATTTTGACACACCATTTTTAATTAACAAATTATGTCGCGAGAAATAGTGCGACTTCGCGTGAAATTACGAATGGACTTTGCGTGGAAGCAAGACTAACATGTTAAAAATTCAACCACTTTTCTGACTTAGGCAACCAACCAAAAAATTGGGCTCCGGTACCAGCCGAGACTTTAAGGCTTGCCCAGCTATGCTTTGCGGCAACACTTTGGCATGCGCAAAATTTATTGCATGCTCACGTAATTAAGAATGCATATTTTCCGATGATAGAGTGTCCTCGTGTCAACAGAAATGAAATTATGTGGTCCAGGTATTTGTTTTTCGTATGTTTTTTCATATTGTCTTGTATTTGGCACTGTTTGCGCACTCATCTCTTAATAGAGGGGTCTAGAGGATTTCATATTAAATATGAATTATCTTCGCTAATGAGCTAAATGCTGTATTATACCATTGGCTAGAAATATTTGGCGAGAAAGGATGGATACTCAATTTCTAATGAATTTTAGCCGTCGGTGACCATAATTTCTCAAATTTTTCGGCGCTACGCGCCGGATGATACCTATTAATAACATTTATTTACTTTTTTGGCGACCCGGAAGCCATTTTCTGTTCATGCGGGTAGTGATCGACCGGAGCGGCCAAAATGGCCGGAGCCGCAGATCCGGCCGGAGCCGGAGGCCGGAGCCGGAGAAATATTATTTTATACATGTGGATAGATCGGACATCTTTGTGACCAAGACCTAGACTATATTGCACATGCATTTCAACTCCATACCAGCTAGTTAGTTATGCAAAATGGACTACATCAAAAATGGCACGATTATAAGAGCGTGTATGAGGAATAAAACGTGAAAAACATTCATTGATCGTACCCATCTATTTTTAAATAATTTATGCAGCAATTTGAGACGCTGTCGTCTCCATAGCCTGCCCTAAATAAAGCGTCAATAGGCAATATTTGATGTTAAAGCATGATTGTGTGTGAGCGTATATACATAGGTACGTTACATATACTATACTATGTTCAGCAGTGGTGAATCTAGGATTTCCCTAAGGGGGCGGTATCCCAACTTTTCCAAAAAACAGTCAGAAATAGGTCCAAAAATTTGCCCTTGTCGCGCGAAATGACGTTTTTTCGGTGTTTTACATTGTATACCTTAATATAAAATCACTTTTTACGCAATATTTTTTCTTAAAATTTTAAAATTTTAGACAATTTTGTGCGAAAAAATCATTAAATTTCTTTGACTTTAACAAAAATCTGGCGCGAAGCGCCTGAAAATTTGTGAAATTAAGGCGGATAGACGTCTAGAAGCATGATTTACTGCTTGATTTCCTGTATTTATAGTATTCGATGCGAAACATCGAAATTTTTAATTGAAAATAGAAGAAAACTAGGACCTTTTGAACAATTTTCCCGCCACCGTTTCTAGCCGATCCATAATAGCCGCAGTAACGAAACTTTACGTACAACTAGCTTATGGCGTCTTGTCTTTACAGCTGCAAAATAATATGGTATAATGTATAAAATAATATATACTGTATCTTTATTTCGTCTCTCAAAAAACGGTGGCGGGAAAATTGTTCAAAAGGTCCGAAAGTTATGCTAAAATAGCTGTTTCTGCTGTTAAAATTGTTTTGAAACCTACATGAACAGAAAATGGCTTCCAGGCAGTGTTGTTTTGTACAAGGTAAGTTTGTACATGTACAAAGATGGCCCCTAAAAGTCTTCGTACATTTTGTACACACAAGTTTTTGGGTACTATGATATAGTACGGTAGCGACTTTAGTGTGGTAAAAACAGAGTTGTTCGACCTTTGGTAGTGTATTTTAGCTAATTCCTGGGTTTATGAGGGCAAAACTCATTAAGAATCGTCTTCAAACGGCGCGAAGCGCCGAAAAATTTGACATTTTTCCTTTCGAAATGCGATTTATGCTATTATAAAAATATATAGGACACACAATTACTCATTTATTTTTTGCGAATTTTAGACTTTTTAGCAGTTTTTGTCTTCCCAAAAATCTTTGTACATGTACAAAGACGGTCTCGAAAAGTCTTTTTACATCGGGAAAAATCTTTGCCGACCAAAAATAACCGTGCTTCCAGGTCGCCAAGAAAGTAAATAAATGTCATTAATAGGTATCATCCGGCGCATAGCGCCGGAAAAATTTGAGATATTATGGTCACTGACGACCAAAAATCATTGCAAATTGCATATCCGTTCTTTATCTCGCCAAATATTTTTGGCCAAGGTGGAAGCGGCCGCCCCCGCCGCCCTATTAAATCCGCCCCTGATGTTCATTGAACCGCGAATATGATGTATAGAATGGACAGCAACATTATCTGGAAAATCAGTACAGCATGTTCAGTGCAGGCCAGCCTGCATCTTATGCTACTCTGTGAGTTCCAGTGTTAACAGGAATTTACTGCAGAAATTTTGACAGCGGTTGCATAAATCGATCAGTAGAGCAATTTTCTTTCCTCCTAAACACGAATATTTTACGATTGTGGTGGTGATAAACACTTTATTTGGTGCTATTTCCTTTTTCTGCTATTGTATTGTGCTCTGACTAAATTTAGTAAGCATAATGTCAGCAATTAATACGTTCGGTCACTATGCAAAAAAGATAAATATTCTCCGGCCTCCGGCCGATTTTTGGATGTCCTCCGGCCGGAGCACCGGAGTGGAAAAAATGGCCGGATTTGCCGGAGGCCGGAGCCGGAGCCGGATCTCCGGTCGATCTTTACATGTGGGTTTGAAAACAATTTTAACAGCAGAAATAGCCATTTTAGCATAGTTTTCTTCTATTTTCAATCAAAAATTCCGATGTTTCGCATCAATGCTTCTAGACGTCTATCCGCCTTAATTTCACAAATTTTTCAGGCGCTTCGCGCCAGATTTTTGTTAAAGTCAAAGAAATTTAATAATTTTTTTTGCACAAAATTGTCGAAGATCGTAAATTGTTAGAAAAAATAAGGGATTTTATGTAAAAGTATACAATGTAAACAACGAAAAAAACGCTATTTCGCGCGTTAGGGGCAAATTTTCGGACCTATTTTTGACTGTTTTTGGAAAACTTGGTATGCCGCCTCCCTCATCAAAATCCTACATCCGCCGCTGATATATAGCAATGTTTTTTAACTGGAATGGCTATAAAGCTATCATATTTCTCGGGTTTAGGAGGAAGTAATACATCCACCCCTCCCCATGCTCAAGGGTGGTGCATTCCGGTTTCCGTCTTAAACAAATTATACGCGTAAGCGGGTATATACTCAAATTCCTAAGTTCATTTTTTCCCGCTTTGATTTTTGTAGCATACAAATTTTGATGAGTTTAGGTGGAAAGTAAGGGGCCCGCGCCCGCTGATACACCCACTCCTAAATGGCCGCCTGTCACTATTTAAAATTATGAATTTATGCGTATTGAACGAAGCTTTGGGCGATATTTTATTCTTTAGAATGTTTGTTGACAAGCCCGTAGCTTCGAAAATGCTTAGTATTTTTGTCATAAAATGTTTAAATCGTTTTGTATTTGTCTAAAAGTTTTATGCGAGTTAACTGCGTATACTTCGAAACTCGCGCGGCGGATGAGTAAGAACTCTGGCATGGAAAGCGCTGAGCATTTCAACAATTTCCGGAAAAAGTCGGTCGAAAAATCAATAAAACTTATTGTTTTATTTTCCCAAAGAATCGATTGCTTAGCATTAGTACGTACGTACGTTAGCTGAGAAGTTGTCCGGTTTAGGTGGTCGACCTCGTGGACGGCCGAGACCGACTGGTTGAAGGATTATACGCCGCGGGGGAATGCGCGAGCCACTCGGTGCACGGCGCCAACCGACTGGGCGCCAATTCGCTGCTCGACCTGGTCATATTCGGGCGCTCGGTGGCTCATAGCGTGGCCGACCAGTTCAAGCCGGGTCAGCGGCTCAGGGACATGAAGCCCAATGCGGGGGAGGAGTCCGTGGCCAACATAGACCGCCTGCGTCACGCCCACGGCGCCATCTCCACGGCCGAACTGCGCCTGATGCTCCAGAAAGCGATGCAGGAGCACGCCAGCGTATTCAGGACGGGCGAAGTGTTGATGGTAAGCTGGATTTTTAGACGGCCGCCCGCCTACCGTCGGCTCTACGCGGTTGAGACAAAAAATCAATTCGTATCCTCGCGATCATTCGTCTTAAGCTCTCAACTTTCCGGTGGCGGTATACCAACTTTTTACGAAACGGTCGAAAATAACAGGTTCAAAAATTTGCTATTCGCCACCTAAATTGCGTTTTTCCGGCGTTTCGCGTTGTCCGTTTTTATTGAAAATCATTTTTGGCGCAAGAAGTTCGTAAAAAATTTCAAAATTTTCGATTATTTTGCGCGAAAAAATGCTCTAAATCTCTTTGACTTCAGCAAAAATGCGCGAAGCGGCGGAAAACTTTTCGAATTTACGAGGAAGGACATTTAAAGATTCGAAATGCAACTGTATTTCCTGCCTTTTGTTGCATTTAATGCGAGGCGTTCAAAATTTTTGAAAATTTATGCCTAAAAATGAACGAAAACTATGTTGAAATAGCTGTATCTATTCCAGAAATCGTTTTAGGAGTCACGAAAATGTTTGCTGCTACAAAATCTATTGCTGGCGCCACAATATTACTTTCAGGCTGCCAAGAAAGCAAAGAAGTGACATTAAAGAGAATCATCCAGCGCGAAGCGCCGGAAAAATTCGAGATTTTATGGTCACCGACGGCCAAAAATCGTCGCGAATTTCATATCCATTATTCTTTATTTCGCCGAGTATTTTTGGTCAAAAGGTGCGGCCGCGCCCTTTTCCGCGCCCTGAAATCCACCCTAGGGACCGTACGACAGAACGCGGAATAAGTTATTCCAGGAATAGCTATTCCCGTAGGTAATACAATTTATTCTCGTGATAGCTATTCCTGGATTAAAGGCCAAAGTAAGCTATTTCTGGACTAAGAAAATTTGGTATGACAGAACGCGAAATACGCGATGAATAGCTATTCCTGGGATAACTGAATCTATCCTAGCGTTAAGTCACGCATCCCATTGGTTTTGTGTATAGATTGGCCGTCCAACGCATGCTGCACACCGTAGCCGCGTAAACTCGTTTGAAAACGCACGACGTTAATACAATACGACGTGTAGTATTTACGTACACGCGCGCGCACGGGTAAAGTAACTTTGCATTGATGCGTTGACTTCAGTTGAGACTGCCGAATATTATCAAAAAACTTTTTATAATTTGGTTCAATAAAGCCGCTCGCTTGCTTCAACGGAAAACAAAAATGAAACATTGACATTGAAATCAAAAAATTTGATAGCTTGCGCTTGAAAAATATTTATTTGCGTACTCATTGGTGAATCTTTCTGTCAACTTGTTAATTAAACACCACGTACTATATTAATTTTTTTAATCACTTCACTCGGGGTGTTTAGTATAGCATGATCGACAAATCATTTAAAAAATCTTTTTATCAAGAGCTCAACCAGACGAGCCGCACTCATGGGGAAATCGCGCAACTAGAAAAATTTATGTATCTTTTTGATCGTAAATGCAAACGAGAGTATCAATATTAAATTTTCGGATGAAGAATCAATTAACTATCTAATTAAGCATTGTGACCTATTTACACCTTTTAAAATCTCATTATAAACGATTTTTACTACTATTCCGCTGTGTTATACCTGCTCTGACCAGGCTATAAAATGGCGGAATAAAAGTGGCCGTTTTATATTCCCGAGATAACTTATTCGGCCTTCTGTGATAACGTTTATTTTTATTCCGCCGTTTTATTTCGAGAATTGCGCCTGAAACGGCGCTATTCCGCGTTCTGTCATACAAACTTTATTCCTGACATAACACAGTTTACTTCGCGTTCTGTAATACCAAAATATTCTATTCCTTCTTCTTATTGCACTGTTTTATCCCGGAATAGCGCTTTATACGGCCCTAGGGGGAAAATGAGGCAAAATGGAGGTCAAAAATGGATGAAGATTGAGAAATTTCTTCAAAAGTACTTCAAATTGATCAGATACTGTGTAATAAGGTAGTTTTAACGCCATTTTAGCGCTTATATCAGCGATTGAGGTAATCTCGGCCCAAAGAGCCCAATTTTTGACCCCTCGCCCAGATCGGCCATGGTGTGCATCTGCGGTTTCGAGCTACCAGTTACGAGTTACTAATTATAAATACAGTCGCATTTAGATCATGGATAGCCATAGGTGGGTTCACCAAAATCCAGGGTGGGGGTGTGGGGGCGCCACAAAAATGGTCTCAAAAATGGTGGTATGACAGAAAAACACCATTTTTCAACGTTTTTCACTCAGCACTATCCATTGGCATCAAAAAATTGCGAAAAAAACAAAAATTTCAAGAATTGAATTCTGGGGGAGGTGGGGTATCTGGCCTTCTGGTCAGTTGATAGCCGATGCAATAACAAAAAGGTGATTTTTATAAAACGCGCATAATGCCTGATAGAGATTTTCATTGGGATGTGGTGATGTGATGGTTTCTGTGCTGGTCATTATTGTCATTTCATTCAATTTTAAAGTCTAGTATGCGTTTTCTTCATTTTCAAAACGTTAAACCCGGTTCAGAAATAAAAATTTCAGAAATGCCTAAATTTTTCCTGCGTTAATCGGCAATTAGTAAGCGGATGCAAGAATAAAAAAGGTGATTTTGATAAAACGCGCGACACGCCAAATTGAGATTATGATCGGAATGTAATGATTTGATAGTTTTTGTGCAGAATGCCGGGTGCACAATTTGGAATGTGAGATTTTTCCGCAAAATGCGAGTTTCGCAAAATCCTTACATTCTGCACAAAAACCATCACATGGTCGCATTCCACTCATAATCTCAATTTGGTACGTCTTGCCTTTATCAAAATTACTTTTTTGTTTTTGCGTCAGCTAACAAATTGCCAATTAAAAAAAAGAAAACGGGGCATATCTGAAATTTTATTCCTAAACCGGGCTTAACGTTTTGCAAATGAAGAAACGTATGCTAGGCTTTTGAAATGCTTGAAGTGACGTTAGTGACCAATACGGTAACCATCGCATCACCACATTCCACCGGGATTTAAAGAATCAATACTGAGGGATACGGGATAATGAGGTAAGGGGTGGTCTTGTAACCTTTTACATCTATTCAAATATTTCAGAAGCCCAAATCGCGCGGGAATCTCAGCCCCTCTTTTGTGCATCATAAATGTAGAAGGATCATACCCTAGCATCGTTGACCTAATCTATGATTTTCCTCACTATATACCCGTACTCGTAAAAAATGTTTCTAGTATAGAAATTAATATAAAAGACGATTTGAATCAATTAATACCGTTTATTTCCTAAAAAGTGATTTGCAAGCTGCATTTGCGAAAAATTAAAAAATCCTAGTTATTACGAATAGCAGTGTTTATTGAAAGTTTATCATTCTCAATCATGGTTTACGATTCAAAATGTTATTTCCGCAGCTCGAGTCTCTTAGAAGCTTTTGAATTTGTACAAAATTAAGAGAAGTTGTGATGGGGTAGAATAGATAATAAGAAGAAAAGACCCTAAAACAACGGCTGCCCTTATTCAGTACCGGAAGGTTAATATGTTTAGGCGCTAAAAGCTTCCAACAAAATAAAATTGCGAATGAAAAAATTTGCAAAATGTTGGAGAAAAGTGGATTTGAATTAAAAACTCACAGAATTTAGGATACAAAATGCTGCGCGGTCGGGAAATGTAAGCGCGAGTATCAGTTTAAATGCTCTCGCCCAAGCGCACTAAAAATTTGTTGAATATGAACAAGAATTATTCCCTCGATTGAAAATACGCTTCTTCTCTGCCCTTATTTTTACAACGGGAAAAATTATTACAACAGGTGCGAGAAATGAAGCGCAGCTGAAACGCTTTCAAAAACGCGTAATGTGTTTGACCGATGCATTCAAAATGGTCCCGTCTCGCTAGACCCACTGTCTCGGAAGATCCACCAGAGGAGAAAATTATGAACACTTATAAGCAAAAACAGAAACGCTTGCAAAGTGTATCCATTCAAGTATATATTATTTAGTCAAATATATGAATTACTAATTGAAAAATAATTACATAATTAACCACTCTAATCAATTAAATTTAATTATTAAATAAATAAATTTTGTATATTATTGCATGAAATTGTGTACAGTACAAATTATAACACGCAAATAAGATATGCGCGTGCCTGCGTGCACGCGTGTGGCAATGGTAAGTAACCAGCCACGGCCGATTATTTTTTAAGAATAAATTTTCATTTTTGATGTCAAGGAATACACTCTTGTCAAACACATTTTTTGACATAAGATGTTGTACACTGTTCATGTAATTCAGTTTATGTCTTAAAGCCGATGCTCGTTGTTTTGGCTTTTGAATTCCGAATGCTAAGCTCCCAGCCGTTGAACATCAAAATTTAACTTTTCAGGTATATCGAATGCAGTTCCCGAAAAAAACATGCTTTGCGCAACAAAAACGCTACATGCATAGTCTGGTCCACTTCTATTTTTCTTGGCAGTCGAAGACTTATTTTTTCCGTGAATTTCCACGTCTTAACTCACGGGCGTAGGGGTGGCGCGGGATGGAACGTGTCATCTCCTGAATTTTTCCTAAATTTTTCTTAGAAAGAGCGCGTAAAAGCGAAAAAGATTTCAAAGCTTAGCGGCGATTGCGCTTTAAAATGCGTTTATTTTTGTTTTCACTAGCATTTATGATCGATATACATATTATTTGACTCTTTAATTATTGATTGCCACACGCCTCTAACATGCTTTTGAATTAATGATTACAAAAATTTTGCAGAATTCACTTAAGCGTCTCGGTAACTATTTTTCATTTCACGTGTTATATGTATATCTTCATTTTTTTCGGGGTGGGTCTTCCGAGACAATGGGACTAGCGGGACGGGCGCAAAATGGTGGGTCTAGCGGGACACCTCATTATGCACGTGGTGGGTCTAGCGGAACGAAAACGTGGGTCTAGTGGGAACGGTGGGTCAAACGGGACAAAATTTTCAAAATGGCTCGATGTATACACTAAATTGTAAACACGTATCGAGTTACGGTCTACACTCTTTTGTATAGCTCGTACTTGAAACAGAATATGGCAGTATGCGACTTAGGTATTGCAGCTGATAAGCTGAGGGTAATCGGTAAGTTCGGCGCTTCACGCCTGCGCTTGAACAAGTAGCGCTTAAAGTTTGGTGTTTAATGTTTATTTAGTTCGAAAAAGGTACACAAAAATAGAACTGGCCGGTGCTTCGCGCCTGTGCTCTAAGATGCAGTGTGATTTAAGGTGTAGTAGTACGGCCCAGAATTCGGCGCTTCATGCCTAGCGTGACGCGTTACGACAATGAAGTAGGGATTTACTTAAGCGCGTCCTATTCTTCATCATGATGCCGCTGAAAGGTTCACTCGTACTACTGACTTGTATTCAGTTAAGGTTAGTAAACGGAATGACTTGTCGTTTTCTTTAATATGATTGACTAGTTTGATGTTTAAAGAATAAAGTATCGTGCTATTTTTTCCTAAAACAGGCCACAACCGTACGTGAACAGCAAGAAAATTTTGGGTTCTCTAGTTGAGTGAAATCACCAAAAATGTTACTAAAATTAGAATTCTGGGGGTTTACGTTAATTTATGGGGATTTTTCATATTCTGGGGTTGCAACCCCCGAAAGCTCTCACGGCAATTTGTGACCACAACTACCTTTGTAGGCGGCAGAATATACTTCGATTTTTGTGTCGCTTAGAGAAATCTGATTTTCAGCGGATTAGTATGTGTTAGGTCAATCGTTGGAAGAGCATCGATTGCCAACAAGATAAAAAAACTGAAGGAATCAATAAGGGTTGTCAAATGGCAACTGTTAACGAAAAAGCACAAATATACGTAGGAGTTGAATCCTTGCAATAATTGAAATTATTAATCGACGAATTAGAAGGAATTGATCATGAAAGCCATATAGTCAGTAGTCACACATAAGCTTTAAGGTTGTGCCCGGAAGTCCGATAGACCCAGAATTTAATTTTTATCACGATTTTAGGAATTTATGCCTGTTTTACACAATCCAAATCCCCCAGAATTCGGTCGCTGCTCATGTAAGCTTACAGTGCATAATTTGATGGAAAAAAAGAATTTATCAAGCAAACGGTTGTACCATATGAAGGTCTTTATTTAGAACATGCTTTGAATCGAGTTAAAAAGGGAACATTTATCGGTAAAACATTGAAGAGAGAAGCATATTATAATTAACGATGCTGCAATTTTTCCAGAAATTAGCTTTCAAAAATGCTCTCTCAGTTCTTGTTTGAAATTTCAATCCTTGTTCGATTTCATTAAAAATTTTTTTGGGAGTCTCAATCGCTCCAAACCCGTCCAAATCAGAGTTTTTATGTCGGAACAATCCCGAGAGCCTTTAAACATTATTCCTCTTAACATTATTACACATTATCATTCACTCGTAAGTTGTTATCAGTTTACGGGTCGTCGGCGCAAGTGGGCCCTGGAAGCGATGTATTTCGGTCAGAAATGTTTTTTGCGAGGGCGAAAATTTTCATGACTTTTGAAACGATTTCTGAGGCATTCAAAGTTATTTCAGCATAGTTTTCTTCATTTTTTTGCATACAATAATTCTAAAAAAGATGCTTTACGTCGTGTGTTCTAATTGGCCTGTTTTTTCATACATGAACAACTCGAGCGAACCGATATAAATGAAAAGACCTGCCTGTAAAAATGGGAATTTTCTAATAAAAAACAATATAAACGATAGTGGAACGAAGAGAAATTTAGGAAAATGCACAAACATGATTTTTAAAACCAGCCAACCAACCAATGAATTAAACGTACGCGCAAACTGCGGTTACTCCCCACCGGGACTTTCGAGGAGCGTAAACAAAGATGAGTTTAACAGTATATTTTGATTTGTATTACAAATTTAAAAATAACCCGACTCAGCGTTCGGTGTAAATTTTGAGGATGGCTGCAAGAAAGTGAGCGAGTTGTTCAAGCTGCTGAACGACGTGCGAGTGACCGACCGCGGCTTGATTTGGAACTCCGACCTGATCGAGACGTTTGAGCTGCAGAACCTGTTCCTGAACGCTCTGCAGACCATCTACTCGGCCGAGGCGCGCAAAGAGAGCCGCGGCGCCCACGCCCGCGAGGACTTTCCCGTCAGTGCAATTTCTTCTCACTTTTTGGCTCAACTTCTCGCAAAAATACCTTTTTGTGCTTAAGAAACGCATCGACGAGTACGACTACAGCAAGTCGTTAGATGGCCAGCAAAAACTCGCTTTCGAGAAGCACTGGCGCAAGCACACAATGAGCTACGTGGACGCCGAGTCGGGTCGAGTGAAGCTGCTTTACAGGCCGGTCGTCGACAAGACGCTCAGCAAATCCGAGGTGGACTGGGTGCAGCCCAAAATTCGCACCTACTGAAGGGTCGAGCCGATTTGGATTCGGATGCCGCGTTTGACTCCGATGTGGCATTTTAATCTCGTTACCGAAGCCTAAATTTACCATTTTTATGTATTAACGATGGGTGACCTTTGCAGAAACATTCTTATTGACTTATATTTTCTATCCCGACAACTTTTTGAACTAACTCTAAAATTTCGGCTGTCCATGCATTTTCCAGCTTTGTGGACGAAACTTGTCTTCCTATGTTATTAGGTACTCAATTTTCGTTAACATTCGACTACTTTGCCGCGTTAAGTTAGTCTGCGCCACTGCTGTTTGTCATCTTTATCTTTCAGACGGCGAACAATTTTTGATAAATGAAATTGAACAGACGCAATTTGTTAGAAAACGCAAAGCGATTTCCCCCTAGCAAGATTGTTGATATTCTAGATGGCGCCCTAGCTGTCTTGAAAAATATTGCAATTAAGGAGTTCATCAGCCCATTTTTTAAGCGATTACGCCAAAAAGCAAGGTCGTATTCTGTTTTTCCTCAGAACCTTAGTCTTTCAAACTGATCGTTATTTGGTGCTTTCGAATGTTTGCTACATAATTAGTCTGCTTCGTGCTCCACTCGTTTTTCATCAAGCCTATTCGCTCGGCCTTCTTCTTGTTCCATCGCCGTAGTTCCTTGAGTTTGAAATAGATTAGCCGTACTTGCTCAGTTGAAATCGTATTAGTGCTTTAGAAATAAAATCTTCAAATTTCCGTCCTGTTTTTCGTTCGCATGTTGTATTTGCACCCTTTTCTCGTTTTTGCTTTCACCTTTTTACATAGGTATCTTCTGAAAAGAGTAGTCGGTATCGTGACAGGCTCTTATCCAGAATTTGATTTGAGAAAAATTTTGACGTATACGTATGTTTCGTGAACCTTTGGGTATAGGCAAAAATAAAGACATTTTTGAGCGCTTCTCGGCAAACTCTATACAATGACGGAGAAAAATTTCGAAAATCGTCACTCCGTCTCTTTTTATATACTAGATAATGACTACAAATCTTTTGTTTATTTACTCAAATGATTTTGTATTATCCAATCGACTAAAACTTTCTTGATTGTTGTTTTTCTTCTGAATCCTTAAGCTTTTAAACTCAAGTTTGAGCGGTAAATAAACGGAGTCCGGCACCAGCGCCGGAAAATTGTTGTGTCTTATTACTGTACTTAAAAAGAATGATAAAAACCTTTTTTAGGGGTCTCTTGAATGCGCTTAGAGAATTTTTCATTTTTTCCCCAGGGGCACCCTTGTGAGAAACGAAATTCTCCTATTCTGAGAGGGCATCCTTCACGCCTACAAACACGGGCCAGATAGCATACACGGGAGGCATCTAAATTCTGAGGTTCTGAAATTTTTTAAACGTCAAAAAAGCGCCGAAAAAATTAATGTTATAAGCAACAAACATTTCTCGACGCTCTTCATCGAGCTCTATACATTGACTTCAAAAAATCGCAAAACGCAAAAAATTTTTTGAAAATTTGATTATAGTGTTCCTTTGAATTGTGTAGGGTTTTCCGGATTCTTGAGGTCCAGACCCTCGCGCCCATGCGCGGTCAATAGTTATCGAAATTCCTTATTTATAGGAATAAAAGCTAATCACGAATTAACTCTTTATCCAGCAGACTGAACAGAAACGAAACGCTAATTTTCAGTCATGTGCTGGATGAGTCATGGTAAGTTTTTTGTATTAAAAGGCTAATTATCTAATGCCGAGTCAAAAAACCTGCGGCTCTCACTAAGAACTCAAAATTTTCAATATCTTGCCTCGACTTAATATAATTGACGTGGTTTTGTATTCAGCGTGCGTAGCCCGAAGACGAAAACGACTTTGTTTATGTTAGTGTTCGTTCCAAGTCGTCGAAAACTGTTTTAGCTTAGTCGATAATTTTATTAGCTGATTATTTGTTACATTGCGGAAAAGTAAGCCAACTTATCGCTAGATTTATCAAATGACTACTCTTTTTCATACGATGATTCCAAAATTTGTATTGATTACAAGTATAACAGGAATGAAGGCACAAAACCGTAGTAATCTAGTTCCTCGCTGATGACCTCGCCCGCTTATATGTTTTTTACGCGTTTTTTTCTGTACATATTCCTGCCTACTTCTTCATGCTCCATTAAGACTTTTGCGCCTCTTAAAATATGTAATCTCTCATAATCTAATTTTTCAGGTGTATTTGTGCTTTTTTTACGTATTTTTGTTTCTTTCTTACTAATAGCTTGATTAACTTCTATCTTTGTTTTCATTTTTCTATTTTCTTATATATTTTTTAAATTATTTTTTCAAATTATTTTTCGGCATAAGTGTAGTACCCGAAGGTACCCGTACTTTGTGTAAGCGCTTATGCACTTAAAGTGAATCAGCGGTTTTGAAAAAGGGGAACATATCAGACTTCGTTATTTTTTGGAGTTACTTGCATACATGGGCGTGCGGGGGTCTGCAGGGGTATATACCCCCGCGCATGAGTTGAATTGCCCCCACCCCCGCCGAATTATATTTTTAGCAACATTTTTGGCGATTTTTGTTGATTTCACCTCGACCAGACCGCCTTTACCAGAAATTTCTTGCCGCTCATTTACTGGGACTTGAACTTTAGACCATAAGGTTGATAGTCAAGCGCTCTATTAGCGACTTATCTGGCTGATAGCTCAAATTACCTGAATTCTAGATGAGCGATTTTTTAGATTCTTCACTCTGGCGTCAGCAGTTTAGGCGTCGACTGAAAATTTTTCAACAAGGATTGCATTTCTAGGTGGATTATCCTTACCTCCATCTCAAAACAATGATTTCAGCAGGAGGGGTGGTTTCAGGGAGAATCATGGTTTTTGTTTTTGTAAGGTCCAAGCCTAAGCTGTATGTAAGGAAACCTCGCCTTCAAATGCCAACCTGGAAGGAATGGAGCCGAAAGCCATGTTTTCAGCAGGAATAATTGTTTTTCTTTTCGTGCGGTCTGAGTCAGAGCTGGAGGTCGGGTAAAACACATTGAAATGCCAGACCTTGGAAGAATTAGCTTGTATTGGTGAGAGGCAGCCATGTACTTTAATCCTTGTCATTTTTTTCAAATCCTTCGCATCACATCGTACGAGTAAGTATAATACTAGATTGTGACTACACTTACAACGCGGTGTAGAAATTCTATAGAGTAGGTACTACGAAGTAACCTCTATACTTATAGTGCAGGCATTGTAGAAATTACGGGTCCCTGGTACAGAACTTATGCCATTTTTTCATCTTTTTAAATTTATTATGTTTTTTCTCTATATTTTTACTTTTCTTTTCTTTCTCGCTATTTTTCTCTCGTATTGATGACTTCCTATTAATAATGTGCTTGTAAAATGATCTTAGGTACCAAAATACATAATGACTAGTCTGAAAGTACTCTCTCTTCAGTTTGTATTCAAAACAGGCACGTAGCTGGCTTTCTGAATTTAAGGGAGGGAGACTACAATTTTGAAGTCAGATATCTCAACAAATACTTGTAGGCAGATAAAAATAATGGTGTTTTTTAGTATTTCTCAGCGAGCTGTAATTATTAGAAAAGGGAAAATTTGTAAAAAATTTACATTTTTTGATTTCAAGCGCCTTTTAAAAGCATGTCGTACAAAATAACCACTCAAATCATTTTTTACCATAGTATCCAAGTTTAACTCAGCTGAGAAAAATTGTTACGGGTATTTTATACTCGACTCTGGTACATTGCAAAGGAAAGCAATAGGGAAATAAATAATTCTCCGTGAAAACGTCAGAAAATTTGAAAATATTCGCCATATTTCTGTTGACATGGACTGTTTGGAAGACAAAAGTTATGCAAAAAACAATAAGTTTAGTGTGGGGGGTTAGAAAATTGTGGGTCTATTTGGTGAAAAGCATGCTGAAATCTATTCTGGCGGTCTTTGAAATACGCTTCAAGAATTTTTAATTTTTTCCTCTGCGGAATATTTGCTGAAAATTACTCATACTTTCAAAATTTCGGGGGGGGGCGCTTATTCCCCACAGCTACGTGCCAGATTTCAAAACGTAATTTTATCACCAGGCTCCTTGACCAACTGTAGGTTCACATTTTGGCCAGTCTGAGGGATCTGTGGTATTATGGTCAGGCGGTCAGCTTGTAAATACTACGTTGCTCTCAGTTTCAAACCGTTTTTAAGCATTTTACTGAAAACAGTGGTGTCCGTTTTGGTCTTATCTTAATCTCACTTTCGCAAATGCTTCTTTCTTATGTCGAGGCCATAGGTGCCCAAGGTCGAACTTTCAGGGGGCTGAAAACCAAACATTGCTAGGTAGCTATGTGCTTCGTAAAACGGCTCTATTGTCCTTTTGGAGTCAGAAAATTAGCTACACAGCCTTTTCGGTCTCAAAAAACTAGCTATATAGTCGTTTTTGGTTTTTACAGACATAGCTATAGCCTTTTTGGACTAAAAATAGGTATTAATCCCTTTTTGGAGTCGGGAGAATTGCTATATATCTTTTTGAAAGTCAGAAAAAAACAACTGAATAGCGTTTCTAAGCTCAAAACAGTCTATATAGCAAGTTTTCTTAGGCCAAGAAGGCTGTATAGCTAATTTTCTGAGCCCAAAAAAGACTATACAGCAATGGTTTTTCGGCCAAAAACGCTGTATAGCTACTAGCCGTTCAAAGCCTAGAGGGGGAGTAATACCCCCTCATCCACATGCTCATGTATGGTCGAGGCCCTGAAACTACCTCTCAAATTTCCGTCCGCGTGATAGTAGTGACTGTTTCAAGGGCGGCCTGATGTACAGACACGTAGCTGGCCTTCTGGGTTCTGTCCGATGACTAAAATTTCAAAGTCAGATATAAGTATAACTAACTGAGCATTTGTGGACAGACAAAAATAATGATGTTTCTGAGCGTTTCTCAGCAAGCTTCACATACTGGAGAAGAGAAGATTTTTAAGAAGTGTAATACGTTTAACTTATTTTCAATCTTCAAACACACACACACACACACGAATGCTGAACATTGATATCCAACCTCGACCATGCTGAAAAATTCTTTAAATTCCTTTTTTCCCAATTCAGGTGCTTATATTGCAAAGAAAATCAATGCCTTAGGGAAGGGAAGGAGTTGACTCCATACAGTGGTGGATCTAGATTTTCCTTAGGGGGCCGTATCCGAATTTTTCCAAAAACAGTCAAAAATTTGTCAAAAAATTTGCCTTCAACGCGCGAAATAGCGTTTTTTCGGTTTTTATATTGTATACTTTTACACAAAATCACTTTTTACGCAATATTTTTCCTGAAAATTTCAAAATTTTCCAGAGTATGGGCGAAAAAATCATTGAATTTCTTTGACTTTAACAAAAATCTGGCGCGGAGCGCTGGAAAATTTGTGAAATTAAGGCGTATAGACTTCTAGAAGCATGATTTACTGCTCGATTTCTTGTATTTATAGCATTTGATCCGAAAGATCGAAAATTTTTAGTTGAAAATAGGAGAAAACTATGCAAAAATAGCCGTTTCTGCTGTCAAAATTGTTGCGGAAAACCTACTTCCAGGTTGCCAAGAAAGTGAATAAATGTCATTAATAGGGATCATCCGGCGCGTTGCACCTGAAAAATTTAAGAAATTACGGTCACTGACGGCCAAAAATCATTGCGAATTGCATATCCATTCTTTATCTCGCCAAATATTTTTGGCCAATGGAGGAGGGCGGCTATCCCCTTCCCGCCCCCTTAAATCCGCCCTGACTCAATATAAATTCGCTAGCGCATTTTGCGGCGTTTTTATGAAATGCTGCAGTGTTTTTTGTGCATGGTCCCTTTTTACATGTACAAAGATGGTCCTCAAAAGTCATAGTGTATTTTGTATATGCAAATTTGTGGGTATTATAATATGCTGCAGTAGCGATTTTAGTGTTACAAAACAAGGTTTTTCGACGTTTAGTGGCGTAGTTATGCTAATTTCTGGGATTCTGACATCAAAAACTACTAAAAATTGTTTCGAATGGCGCGAAGCGCCGAAAGATTTGACGTTTTCTATTCTACATGCAAATTCTGCCATTATAAAGATATATCGGACAAACAATAACTTATCTTAATTTCTGCTAATTTTAGACTGTACACTTTTTGTCTTCTCAAAAATCTTTGTATATGTACGAAGATGGTCTTGAAAAGTCTTTGAGCATCGGGAAAAATCTTTGCTGAATACAAGAAAAACTGAAATGTTGTATCCACTAAAGTCATAAAATTCGAATTTTTTGTAGAGTTGCTGTCTCGTGTATAGTGCTGGCCTCTAAAAAAACCAGTCGATTTGTAACCTGAAAAAAACCACCCTTTTTCCCATAACCAAATGGAGATGACTGATGATATTATACTGGCGAACAAGCTATGCCGTGAGGATTACGACTGACCCCTGATCTCTTTCTGGATCATTCAGAAACTTGAGATATAAATTTGTCGAAAAGTTCCTAAAAATTGCAGTTTTCATGATTTTTTCAAAGCATTTTTGAGGGTCAGTATTTCTACCCGTATTCCTATTTGCTGGAATCTTTTATGTTTTCACGTTAGGCTCCCTTTCAGACTAATGTCAGAAAAAAATTTAGTTGTCCTGTCATGCACATATAGCTACAGTATACCTTCAAAGTCAAACCCAAAAAAAACCAGTTGTAACCTGAAAAACCAGCACCAATTGTCACGAAACTTAGCAGGAATGAGCCTCGTAGCACCTTACATGATGCCTGATATTTATTTTTCACAAAAATGGGAATCAACCCAAAAACTGCCAAAAAAGTTCGATTGTAACCTAAAAAACCACTGTAACCAAGAAAAGACCGATGCTAAGTATACGTTGCCATGGCAACGAAATTACTTTTCATCAAGTTGCATAATTTTGCAATGATTCCTTGCAGATGTAGAAGAGACTAACATAGAGTTGTTCTTATCGCTTAAAGACTATTTGTGAAATTAATAGAACTTTTATAAAATTCAGAAAAAAATTATTGATTTTTATATAAACGTGATAAAATGAACGGAAATCTCGTAAAAAATGAATTTTTTAAAAAATATGATCATTCAAGGTCAACTCAACTATTTTTACGCTGCAAACCACGCACTTCGCACAACATTTAGGGGTCGTTCTTTTTATTTCCATGGTTTTTTTACTTCCCAAATGGAATTCGCTGGTTTTTTTAGTTATGACTTTGATCGATTTTTTCTCCATGACTAAAGGGATCTATAAAATCAACTAAAGTGGCGAAAGATGGAGCATCGACGGGACATTGCTCTGATTATATAAGTTTCTACACGGGTGCTTGCATAATGAAAATATGCAAAATACATGAAACGTTGTTTTTTTCAGAGGCCATGACTATATATTTTCGATTTTTGTCGATGAAGTGTGTAATATGTATTTATAAATTTATTCAGCTTTGAGCATTCAATGTGATGGTAACCAAATATGCGGTCTATCTATTCACATCAGAAGAATTTTTATTTATAGTCGTAAAAACTTGACAAAAATGACGTTTACCAAATCCTTTTATTCTTCACCTCGGTATATGAATATTTTCGAAACTGAGCATGCTATTTCTTCTGCATATAGTGCACAAGGTCAGGGTCGGCAGGGGTGGGGTTAGAAATGCTGAAAATCCAAAACAGTAATTCTAACGTCCTGGATTTTTTGCTGTTTAAACGATCAAAATTCTCGAAATCGTCTATTATACCGTTTTTTTCGTGGTAATATCGGATTCTTAAAGCATTCTTAATCCATTTTGACTGCGTGTTCAATTTGTTCTGACTTTTTCGATTTTTTAATTTTTTATGCTCTAGAAAGATAGACCATCGTCAGAATCGCTGAAAAACGATGTTTTTGCCGCGTACCTACCATTTTTGTACCCAAACAAGGCAATTTATAAATATCACCCCTTTAGAGTTCCAATGTTGTACGTGCATGTATCCTTTTAATCCGAAAAATGATGCAGAAATTCTTTTATCGGCTCAAAATCGCCGGACAGTAAATGTCCGCCTGACCCGTCAGTGGGGGGGGGATGTATTGCGAGATAAGCGGAAGTAAATGTAGTTTTGAGCGTATCTCGGCGAGCTCTATACGACGGTGAAGAAAAATTTAAGAAAAAACTTAAAAATTTTTCACTTTATTGCATATTATTAATATACAACAAATGGATCATTTAAGCTGATATCTCATCTCTTAATCGACAAATTATTTCTTATATCTTGCCTTTGTATTTAATCATTGTGCTTTACAGAGAAAAACAATACAAATAGTGATCTACTCCGGCGCGAAGCGCCGCAAAATTCCACATATTCTGCATGTCAAGCTCAAATACGAGCGCTTTTGAGCGGGCTAGAAGACAAAAAACACATATAATCAATAAATGCGGCGCGAGCGCCGGAAAAATTTCATGTTTCCCGTGTCATAACTCAAATTTGAGTTGGTTAGTGAGCTAGAAGGCAAAACTTATAGCTGAGCAATGAATCCGGCGCACATCGCCGGTGAAAAGTGACATGTTCTCTGTGTCTAACTCAAATTTGAGTGATTTTTAGCGTTTTAGAAGACAAAACTATACATAAACAGTAAATCTGGCGCGAAGCGCCGGAAAATCCCAATTTACTAGCCCAAAAGTACGCTAAAAGCTTGTTTTGACTATGTTTTGGACGCACTTAGCCAATTTTCCATTTTTTCCTTTGGGGACCCTTGAATTGAAAAAAATTTTCTCATTTCGAAGGGGAGGGTGGGGCGCCCCTCATGCCCTCCTGGTTACGGGCCTGCCCCTATGTGCATATGTGCGCTGGATGGTAGGATTTTAGGTGAAATATTTACTATGAAGGGGTGTCACAGGCACTTTGTCTACATTCTAGTCTAACCGACTTTATATGTGTAAAAGTTTTTCGGTTCTGTCATTAATTTGCTTACCCCTTGACGATATGACAAGCTTTCGGGCTTTAAGCCATTACTCGTAGTTAGTAATTTTTTTTATTGAAGACATTTACAAAAAAGGATACTAATACTCATCTCAGTAGTGATGTACCGTTGCCGCGTTTTTTACCTGCGCAGTGCCGGTGCCGATGCTGAATTAACATTTATACGATGCATTATATTCCTGCAAAATTTTAAGTTTTTTAATTGCTTTTCGCTGAATACATCACATTCGTTGGCCATGTAAGTATTTCTTTATCGTTTGTAAATTATACTGAAAGACAAATTATAAAAATGAATCGCAACAATAAGGAAATTCGAACATTAAAATTTCAGTCAAAATGAAGCGAAAGAGCGTGTTTGTGACATGCAACACTGTTTACGAGTGATTAGTACAAAATTAGACTTCTCCTGTGCCTGTCAAATTTTGGCGTAAATGAGCTACTAAATTCAAAATAACTTAAGTAGGTGTTTATTGTTTCAACTAGCTCAATCTACAGTATAAACAGTCAAGTTGAAATAGATTCAAACAATAAATTTGCATTGTGGAAAATTTTGAAGACTATCTTGTCATTCGGATAAGTTAAAAAGTGTTTCATTCAGCCAGCCAAGAGATCTGATTAGCCCATCGCAACTTTCTTTATGCCCTTTTTTCTTTATATAGATGATAAAAGACTTTCAGCTTTTCCATATTTTTTGCATTTTATAAGGCGCCGGAGCCGGTACCAGCTAAGCGGCAGCTGGGACATCACTAATACGATACTATACACAAACGCTGGGGTTTAACCGAAACCAAAAGGGGGAGTAAAGGAGTTGCGCCGCAGCACATGGGAGAACAACTAGCGAACTTTTTTTAAACATATAAAAAATAATATCTTCATCTCTCCAATGGAACAAATTTCAAAATACTATGATTAGATCAGTCCACTCGGTGTACAATAGGGTCTAGCCGTACCATTTTGGAAGCGTGGGAGTAGTAAATGACGTGATCTATTTCTTTGAAAATATGGCAAAACCGCTTTAAATGGTCTGAAAAACAAGTTTCCTTTAAAGTCATTGTTTATGATAAAAAATCTGAGATTGATCGGGGACTTTTGACTTCGAGTCAATGATTCCCCATTATACCTGGACAATATCCTGTTTCTGCTCGTTCGCTGCGCGAGCGGAACCAAAAGGTGGTCGGTGAGGAGGGATCCTCTGGGCGGGAATATGTTTTGTGCAAACCTGAAAATACCATTTTTTGGATCTAGCAAACGATTTTTTACGCCGAACAACCAATGTTTGGACCAGGCAAACCCGTTTTTGGACCTAAACAGCCTTTACTGGGCTAAAAACGATCATTTTTTTACATCGAAAACCATTTTTCAAGTCTGGACAAATAGTTTTTGAACCCGATTAGCCACTCTTAAGCTGGGCAATTGACTACACCTGTTCAAACCAGGATGACCCACCTTAATTTAGTAAACGTTGAACGGGAGAACCATGATTTTATTTGTGATTTTATTTTTATTGCTATAATTTATTTTTATTTCTGTATGATTTTATCATAAATAATACAAATTATCAGAAAGCCCGTCTGCGAGTATGTTAATAAGTAGTGCGCACCTACCGATTAAGTGAAATTCCATGCCGCCTGTTTTCCGCGGTCGCGTCAGACGTTATCCAATATAGGCATGAACCTCATGGAGCATATTTCTTGCGTACCTAAATCAAATTACGAAAAATCCCTAAAGGAACTTGTATGGAATGAAATTTTTCAAAAAGTGTTAAATAGGCCGGTGTCGGCGATTCTGTGCAATCTCTATCAATAAATTTGTGTTCCGCCGTTGAGGATATTTTACCGCGCAAAACCTGTTTGAACTGAGAGGGATGAATTAATCCGGCCTCGAACGACATGATGATCTCTCCTTACTTCACATATTCAGTATCTTTACGGAATGATTTTTTCAGGCCTGGATGGGCTTTGTTGTTCAGCAAATATGTTGGACGTTCGACCAGTAATTTTGCTATTACGAAGTGAGTCTACTTTTAACTCAACGTTATAAGTGTTTTTTTCAGTGAAGGGCAGATGGTCGGACGGTGACATATTCCTACAGGTAGAAACTTAAATTATGTAATGCGCGGATTTGTCGATTACAATTTAATTTTCTGTCGTACGTAGCTCGATTTCAATTATCGCATTTCTCACGATTAAAGGATCCATTCGCTGAATAAATTTATAAGCCGCACAAGGCCAAGGTCGGCGGGGGTAAATTTAGCGTTCACGCTTTTTTGCCAGCCAAATGACGAAAATGGTCAAAACAGCCTACGTAATGCACTTTTATGTGGGAATATCGCAGTTTTCGCCCATGTTGACTGTACTACATCGCTTTTAACACTACGCAATATAGAAATTGATCAGTCTGACCATTTTGGCACAATTTTTGGCGCCTTTATGCAAAGAGTACATAAAAATATTTTTAGCGTTAAAAATGATACAGGCGCTAATCCATCGTTTTTCGGTTTAGGAAGGAAAATTTTTGTCTTCACCTCCGCCTTAATTTCCATAATACAAAAATAATTGCATTTTGATAATTCCTCGATGAGCTCTATACAATGATTTTACTTTGTTTTTGGACCGACATAGGCCCGAATGACAGGACGTGGGTTAGTTTAACCTAAAATTAACGGGAATTCTCGGGTTAGCTAACCAACGCTTAAATTTAACCCGTAGGACAGAAGGTGGGTTAAACTCGAGTAAGCTAGCCCAGAATTACAGCGGGGTAACCCGACTTTTTATTACTTTAATCCGAGATCGACGCGTATTCCGCAATGCCGAACGTGTATCAAAGGCAGTAAATGTTCATTCGAACTGCCGAAATGATACAGGTACTGCTAAGCGAACCGTTTAATGGCCATGTAAAGTAATACGCAGTAATGCTGTAACTGATTCGTCGACCATCGCGTATGCGATGAAAATAAGGAAATAAAAATCGGTAAAAGTGATAAATATAATTAGTAAGGACGTAAAATGAAGAAAATAATTGAAATTAAAATAAGAAGTCACTCAATGTGAATCTAATCGATGTGATCGCCTTTTGCAAAATATGTTCGAAACTATTCGAGCTTTTAAGTTTGTTTTGATCAATAGCGTAGGCACTGCTTTCTATATTTGCTCTCAATTCGAAACAGCTCTGATTTATTTTTGAGCTCAAGAGAATCAAAACATGTATGGTCAGTAATGCAATAAGATAGACAACCCGAGATTTAATCCTGCTAGGAGCAGGATTAAAAATCTCGGGTTAAATCGACCATTTTTAACCCACCGTTGGTTCAAACCACTTTCTGTCATACCGACATTTAACCCGAGATGATACCCGACTTTAACCTCGGGTTAAAGTTAACTCGCTTTCTGTCTTACAGTTTAACCTAAGGTTACGTTTAACCAACGTTCTGTCATTCGGGCCTTATACGATTGTAAGAGATGTATCGTTCTACTTAAACACGACTAGCGCTTCGTACTAATTTAGTGTCGCACTTTTAAAAGCCTATACTTGACTCGGATATACGGTGAATATGCCCGAATCGTATTGTACAAATTTGACAATTTTCTGTTTCGTTTGTCTTCAAAAAAGCTAAAAAATTGTGTTTAAGACGGTAAAAGTACATGAATTTTTTTATGCTCCACGCCATCGTTTTCTGAACTGTTTATCTACGAAATAGCTAAACTACATTACTAAAAGTTCAAAAACCTCCTGTTTGATCACAGAACGTCACAAAGAGTTTGTACATGCGAATTAGAACTTTGTACTTCGAAAACACTGCAATTTTTCTGTTTTGCTAAATAAAACGGAAATTAATGACTCACGTCAAGTTCTCAATGTCCAACTGAATTTTGGGCAGTTAAGGAGAAAAATATTAAAAAACGACAAATCATAATGCACTTTAAGGATTTTCAATTTTCCTCGTGTGAGGGAAGCAAACATGCACAAGAGCAGGGAAATTCAGGATAAGGGGGGGGTGTCGGGCCCAAAAAGTTTCACAAAGCGCCTTTTCTTGGCTAAAAAACGATTAATACACGTCAAAAACACTGTTTTTTGACGTTTAGAGCAATGTTCCTTCTTCCTAGAACATAAAAACATGAGAAAATTTTGCAAAAATTTGAAAAAAATCGAGTAAATTGATCAAAATATAGTCTTAAAATGTGTATATCACGCGAAGCGCCGAAAGCTTGAGACTTTTGAGCCAAAATGAGCTAAAAATGTCTAACAAGGCACACTTTATACAATTTTTACGAAAAATCGACAATTCTGGCAGCCAATTTTGCTGGGGTTAATCGCCATTCTAGGGCTGGATCAAACCCCATAAAACCCTCCTCCGTCAAGAACACGTATGGATCATAGAATTTTTTCTATTTAGCTCAATAACGGACTAGCAACAAGGGCATAGGTGCACTAGGTCACGGTAGGCGGAGGGGAGGGTTTAATTCCAAAAATGCAGATTTTTTGCTGTTTCAACGATCAAAATTGTCAAAATAGCGTATAAAACGTTTTTTCGTTGTAATATCGCATTTTAAAAGCATTTTTAGTCAATTTTGAGAGCATTATATCACTTTTAACATTAAAAAATGCTAAACTTTATCAATTTTGGGCGCCTTTTGAATAAAGAGTACTTAAAAGTTTTAATCTAACGCGAAGCGCCGGAAAAGTTTTTTGAAGTTTTTACTGCTTTTGACCTCGAATGCAAAAAACGTTCCATCAGCTCAAAATCACCGGACAGTATCTGTCCGACTGACCCTTAAGGGGGAGTGCTCCCCCTATGTGTATGTATTAACCAAGGATAGATTTGAAGGGGTGACCGTCAGACATGCACAGCATGGGAATTCTGCGGTGGGGGGCGCTAAATTTCGAAATGTCTTTTTTAGACTGAAGAACGATGTATACGCGTTAAAAGCATAATTTTATTGACGTTTCTGACGATATTCTATCTTTCTGTAGCGCAAAAACTTCTAGAAAAAAACTTTAAGAAAATATCAAAAAAATTGTACAAAATATAGTAAGGGAAGGAATTTCGGCCCCTAATTTGGCACTTTTGGGTCGAAAGATCGTTGAAATACTCAAAAAAGCACTTTTTCATAAATTTTTGGAGAATCGTGATCATTTCTCAAAGCAAAAGCAGCAATATTATCAAAATTTCAAATAATTTTATACGCTGTTAGTGTTTAACCCAAAAAAGCGGCTAAAATTGTATGTGGTCTAAAAATCAGAATTTCTCGCCAGTAGTGATCGACCGGAGATCCGGCCTCCGGCAAATCCGGCCATTTTTCCACTCCGGTGCTTCGGCCCGGAGGACATCCAAAAATCGGCCGGAGGCCTAAGAATATTTTCGTTTTTTGCATAGTGACCGAACGTACTAATTGCTGATACGCTTATTAAATATAGTCGGAGCACAATACAATATCAGAAAAAGGGAATGGCATGAAATAAAGTGACTCCACCACCACTATCGTAAAATATTCATTTTTAGGAGGAAAGAAAATTACTCTATTGATCGATTCATGCAATCGCTGTGAAAATCGATGCAGGAAATCCCTGTTAACACTGGAACTCGTAGAGTAGCGTAAGATGCAGTCTGGCCTGCATGGCACATGCTATACTGATTTTCCAGATAATGTTGCTGTCCATTCTGTACGTCATATTCGCGGTTCACTGAACATAATATAGTATGTAACGTACCTATGTATATACTGTCACGCACAATCATGCTTTAATATCAAGTATCGCCTATTGACGCTTTATTTAGGGCAGGCTATGGAGACGGCAGCGTCTTACTACGGTCTAGGTCTCGGTCAAAAAGATGTCCTATCTATCCACACGTGTAAAATAAAATTTCCCCGGCTCCGGCCGGAGCAACATGGTTCAATCCGGCTCCGGCCATTTTGGCCACTCCGGTCGATCACTACTCGCTAGATTGATGAATTTCTGTATTTCTTAGTATTAAAAGTGATATCGTGCATTCAAACTCGACTAAAAATGCTTTGAAAATGCGACTCTGTCAAGCGAAAGCTCTTCAAATGGGTTATTTTGACCATTTTGTTCATTTGACCAGCAACAAAGAGTGAACACTACATTAATTGGTCTGGATATCTGGAATTTCACCGTCGCCCTGCCGACCTTGACTTTGTCCATCTATGCAGGAGGCCATAGTTTCGCGCTAGGAATATTATGTTTTTATCGCCACAAAGACTTTCGGCGACTCCTAAAACAATTTCCGGAGCATCGAATCAGCTATTTCAGCATAGTTTTCTTCGATATTTAAGCATAAATTTGAAAAACTTTCGACGCTTCGGCTTTTATGTTTGATCCAAGCGTATTACTACAGAATATCCAGAATCCATTCGAGCCTCCTAGAAAGTCATTTTGTCTAACTGTCATTATTTCTTGGCGTTTTGCGTCGGATTTTGGTCGAAGTTAAAGAAATTTAATCATTATTTCGCATAAAATTGTCGAAAATTTTGAAATTTCGTCGTAAAAATATTGCAGCAAAATTACTTTAAATAAAAGTAGATAATGTAAAACGAGGAAGACGCCATCTCGCGCGGGCGGGGCGAATTTCAGGACCTAATTTCGTCTGCGGCTTGTTTTACAGGCGGGGTTCGTGGCGTGTGCTTAATGGTTAGCTTGATTTCGGGCTACGCTGTGATTTTAGGAGCGGCTGGCCGAGCGCCCGTCAGACGCGTCGGTCGTCGAGTCGGCCTCGTGTCCGCCTCGGCCGTCGCCTCCTTTGTCTGTTACCGACGATGGGACGCCGCCAGGGAAAGACGCGGCGCCGAGCGGGGCGTCTTCAGGGACCCGGCGCCTTTTGGCCCTTGGACGGTAGGCTCTTCCAGTCATTAACATAGCGATCGGAATATTAATTAATTGTAATGAAAAAACTAATCACGACCCACTGCCATCCGCATACGCATTACGAGCATGCTCGTTAATGGCCGCATTAACGTGCGAAGGTAGTCGGAATCGTTTTTCTTCCGTTATTTACTCTTAGTTTACTCATAAAGTGGGTCTTATCCCAGCACGTCTCCATTCCGGAAAAATGCGTCCTCGAACAATGTTTTTTTCTGCAAAAGTCATAAGTTATAGCCATTTTTGATACGCCGATGACGAATATGTTAGTCATTCTATGCGCATTGGACTTAACCGCTTACACTCGTCTAAACTGCCGACTCACTCATTCTAAACTGCCGATTCAATTAGCATTTTTGCCGGTAACCCCTTCCCGATAAGTTCTCGAGGCTTCACTTTGGTGCCAGACACGGGCTAAGCCTGAGGCGCAAATGGGCGGAAATTGCGGAGCGAGCGAAGGCGCGTAACTAATCCTAAGATCAAGCGAATGGAATAACAGTTCTCAAATTTTAAAATTGAAGACAAAAAAATACCCGCCTTTCTGTTTAAAATGCTTATCATATTCGTAATTAGCGAATCAAATCAAGCCACAACCCGTCATGCGCAATTTAAAATTTGAATAATATTTGAATATACTGAGTGTTCCGCCTATATGTCCCACCTGTTTTATCGCAATACCTTCGCTAATTCCCAATATTTTCTAATAATTTTTTTCATAGTTGGAAGCTCCAATAGCCAACTGGATGACGCGATTTGGTTGCTTTTGCTTGTTCGTGATGTAAGCTATTGAACTCTGTGTAAAACCTTAGGTTCTTAAGTTTGCCCCGCTTAAACATACAAACTCTTATCTCCCGTTAAGTCAATCAATTCTGGATTTTTTCAAAAAGGTTTTCCGATCAAATATAGAATGTCTCACGGGCCATCGACTGACCAAGTTTGCATGATTTGGTTACATACTCTTCGCGATTTAACATTTCTACAGAACTGACTTTTTCGCTATGCATAAATCGTACTGGGCGGCACTTTCTCACGGACTCGCGTAAACCTATTCAACGATTTTTTTATTGAAACAAAAGCAATCGGATACTGAGGATTCATTATCTTTTATCGCTTCAGCCACTTGATTCGCGGGCGATGCATTGATCGCAAAATACATAAATTTTAATGCACACTTTACACAATAAACAAGCGTACCCGAATCCCGATCAAATCTTGTCAACGCTTACATACCTATTGGACCTAACTATATCCAAGAAACCGTGAAAAACTAATTATAATTGGCAGTTTTTATGAAAAACGTGCGGTATAGTTAGGTGGGACACCCTTTATAATTAGAAATACGCGTTTTTGTTAAAAATGGCTATCTAATTCGTCATCCGTGTATCAAACCTGACTGCAATCCAGGACTTTTGCCGAGAAAACGTTGTTCAGGGATACTTTTTCCGGAGGCGGGGACATGCTAGGATAATCCCATAAAGTGTTCAGAATCGATTCAAATGTATTTCTCTAATGCGTCATGCCCGGTTAGCGGATTAATTTCTACCGGTGTTAGAAATTAATGGCATAATTTAGCCAAAAAGCACTAATACATATACCTATTGCTTAAAAACAAATTTTATCGCTTAAGTGCATTTTCTAAGGTCTGTTTAACTTTTATACGAAATATAGGAACATTGTGTAATCAAAATAAATATCGTAATAAAAATCACACTTCGTACTTGCGTGTAGTACGCCGAAAAACGATGTTTTTCACGCGCACCCACCGTTGTTGGGCCTGAAGAAGACGCTTTGAAATTCCCCTCTAGAATTCACATGCTGCGTCGTGCGTGTCTGGCTACATCTTTTCTTTAAAAAATCAGCAAGTACGTTGAAAAGTGATCTTCATTTGCTAAACAGTTTCCTGTTCTATTGTACTCAAATATAGTTCATCTGTCCGTAAAGTTCCGGACAAAGTGTTCACGTTTTTCGAAAATTTGCTAAACCTTCAAAACTTCCAACTGGGTGCAGTGTCCAAACCCCAGATCTCCACGAGCCCGTTTAATTGAGATTTGTACGATCAGACCTGCAAGGGCGCAAATAGAAGGGCGTCTCCACCCTAATTTTTTCTTTTTTTAGGATGGGGGTACATGAACTTCAATTTTTGGCCGAAATTGGCAAAAAAACACCTAAACATGGCTCCAAAACGCAGGTCTGCCTAATAAAAGTTGGTAAAAAGCTCAAGCTTCGGGGATGGGTGAACGACCGACTTTAGGCGAGGGAACATTATCTGCGCAATGATCAGTGGTTCTCCTCGTTCAATCTCCAAAAAGTGGGTTGTTCTAGTTTCAAGAAGCGGTTATCGAATGCCAGCTTCAAAGCTCTGGAAGCACATCTGAAAGACCGCTAGAACAGATTTTAACACTTTTGAGGCATATTCCTTTTTGCGTGTTTGAGAAACGAAGTGCATAAATTTTTTAAATGTTTTAAATTCCGTGTATAGAGCACAATAATAGTCCCAAAAATGCCTATATTTTTATTCATCTGCTAGCTGTCTTGATAATTGACTCAAAGATTTTCATCCGTTCTTTAGAAGTTTAAGTGCGTCCATGTCTAGGAGGCGCTATTTTCTGCTTGTACGATGACTGATTCAAATTAGATAATGTTTTTCTAGCAAGATTCATCCTAGAAAACTGTAAGCTTGGAAGTTCTAACAGAAAAATGCATTTGCAATGAAAATATCATTTAATGGAACACAACAAAGTGACGCGGGGATCCGGAATTGATGTACAATTTGGGCTCAGGTTGGGTCATTGATGCACGCGGTCAGGGCCGGGAAGGAAGGGGTAGAACTCTCAGAAATTTAAACCAGTAAATTCTGTGTTAACGATTTTTTTGTTATTAAAACGACAAAAATGATCAAAATTGTCTTTAAAACGCTTTCTCGTGATAATATCGCAATTTTTAAGCATTTTTATTTCATTCTGACTGCATTATATCGCTTTTAACATTAAAAATGGAGAAATTGATTAACTTTGGGCGCCGTTTCAGTAAAAATACACATAAAAGTATTAAGCCAATTTTGACATTGTTTTTGACCTCAAAAATGACGCAAAAAACGTTCCGTCAGCTTAAAATCGCATAACACTACCTGTCGGGCGACCCTTCACCCTCACCCTATGTGCTTGTATACAGTGGCGGATCTGGGATTTTCCTAAGGAGGAGGACGGTACCCTTACTTTTTCAAAAACACTCTAATATAGGTCAGAAACTTCGTGCGAAAAACCTTTTTAGGCGTTTCGTTTTACCATTGTTTACTTTTAATTTAAAAAAGCTTAATGCAACATTTTTTTGAAAACTTACAATTTTCGACAATTTCGTATGAAAAATCATTAAATGTCCTTGACTTCAGCAAAAATCCGGCGCGAAGCACCGAGGAACCTCGTGAGATTCAGGCGGAAGGACGTTTGAGGGCTTGAATTATTACTCGATTTCGTCCGTTTGTTGCATTTGACTATAAACCACGGTTTTTTGCATTCGGCAAAGATTTTTCCCGATGAACATAGACTTTTTGGGACCGTCTTGGTACATGTACGAGTACAATGATTTTAGAGAAGACAAAAACTGTAAAATGTCTAAAATTCCCACCGGTTATCGCGCGAAATGAATAATTGTCCGTCCTGTATATCTTTATAGTGGCAGAAGTTGCATTTAAAATAGGAAGATGTCAAATTTTTTGATGCTTTCGCGCCCTTTTGAGAAAAATTTAGTATTTTTTGGCTTCAGAAACCCAGAAATTTGCTAAGATAAACTACCAAAGTTCGTAAAACCCTGTTTTACCACACTAAAATCGTTAATGTATCATATTTTAGTACCAAAAAAAATTCGGATGTTCAAAATGTACAATGACTTTTAGGGACCGTGTTTGCGCACTTACAAATGGACCTTGTACAAAAAAAACACCGCACGGTACATGATAATTTTTTAAAACTTACATATGCTCGCAAATAGAAGAAATCTATGCTGAAATAACCGTATATGCTCTTGAAATTGTTTTAAAACAACTTACATGAGCAAAAAAGGCTTTCGGGTCGCCAAAAAAGTAAGTAAATGTCATTATTAGGTACTATACGTCGCGAAGCGCCGGAAAATTCGGGAAATTATGATCACCGAGGGCTAAGAATCATTGAAAATCACGTATCCATTCTTTATCTCGCCAACTATTTTAGGCCAATGGGGTTGCCCCGTTCGCCGTCCACTTCTTAAATCCGTCCCTGTATGCGAGCTTCAGGTATGTACGCGTAAAGACAATCAAGCTTACTAGTACGCTGTGGTTAATAGCGCAGCCTCATCGGCCCCGTGACCCAGACTCGGTCTAGTTTTAGACGCGCCGGCCTAGAGCTTTGTGACGGAAATGGCTTCCTCACCTACGGCGGAAGCGAAATTATGTAGCTTCGCGCTATGGAGAATTTACCATTGACATTTATATGTTTATGCGTTGACGGCGAAACGGTCGTCAAAGCATCGGGCGCGCAGACCGGATGATGATTTTTATAATTTTGCTGAAAAATCGAATTAAAAGAGTCAAAAACGAATACGTACGTCTCTGGTCGAGAGAACAGATTCATTGAGATATATGCATACGTGGGCAGCAAAAAAATTCTGGGGGGGGGTGCAAGACTTTTTGAAGGTCAAAACATGGCCTTAAAAATGGTGGTATGGCGAAAAAACACCATTTTTCGACGTTTCTCATCAAGCACTATCCATTGACATCAAAAAATTGCGAAAAAAACAAAAAAATTTCAAAAATTGATTTCTTGGGGGGTATTTTGATTTCTGGGGGGTATTTTGATTTCTGGGGGGGGTATTTTGATTTCTCGGAGGGGGGGGTGCATACCCCTCAAAGCCCCCACGCCCAGGTATGGATATATGCATTCGTTCCCAATACGGTCAAGTAGTTGACCATGGTGAGGCGGTCGCCGCCTAAACCTTTAAACAAATCTGCCTCTTATTGATTAGTCCACTGAAAGCTTTGCTTGTTTTTGTTTGCAGCTCAAGTTTTATGTGTCACTAATCCCACGCAAAGTGCAGTCGCGCATTTTCGGCTTCGTTAACAGCCTGACGCTGCCCGTTTTTCTCCGAGAACCGATCATCGGTCTCTTCTGCCGTTTCTACGACTGCAATCTGACCGAGGCGTTGGAGCCCAATCTGCGTAGCTATTCGAACCTCAGTGAGTTTTTTCGACGTCCTCTTAAGCCCGAGCTGCGACCCATTGCGTCTGAGCAACTGGTAAGTGGCCAAAGTTGACACCGAGTCCAAATCTGCCGCTTCCTTGCGTGCTTTTTATGTATTTTTATTTTATTACTTTTATTTTTATTTTATTACCGTCGTGGATGCGCGAGGTTAAAGCCGGCGCGGATGGATAAAATCACGTAATGTTCACGTTTATTGCTATTCGAATGTAAAAAATGGTCAAAATATGTGGTACGCGAGGTCCTTTTTAAAGCGCTTTTGGTCAATTTTGACTCACGTTACGTAGTTTTCTACTGTGAAAAATAAATAAATTGATCGATCCGGCCGAGAAATTGCGATTTTTTGACTATTTCGACAGGACGTCTGCCACTATTCTTGCCTAGTACATGGTACTTTTCGAGATATTTGACTTCAAAATTTCAGTCTCTACCGGATTAAGAAGGCTGCTAGGTACACGCGCTTGCCAACACTTTCGTAGTCGGTCTTGAAATTAAAGTAGCCCAGAAACTTCCACAATTCATCGTTCTTGATCAATTTAGTCCACTGTTAATATAATTTAAAATTTTACCATACACAGGCACGTAGCTGGCCGTCCAATTTTGAGGGGACCAACACCAATTTTGGGGGATCCCGCTTCCAGAAACGCCAAAAACAGCACAAAATAATGTTTGAAAAGTCCTATTTTTCCGGTTTTTTCTGAATTTTGGGGGTCCGAACCCCTCATTCCTCCCCAAGAGCTACGTGTACATACGGCCAAAGGTTCTGGAAATGGGGTAAATGGGTTTTTTTGGGGGGATGATTAATTTTTTACTTAATTAATGTCAAATTGTGGTACAAAAGTTGTCTTATTTTGTTCTTCATGTAGGTATCTTTATGATCAAATTTGCACGAAAACAAAGCAAATAGCAATAAGGGCGGTATGAAATTTTCCGCAACATCAAATATGTATGAAATATTTGAACAAAAGTGTATGAGTGAACAAATTGAACATTCTGCTGCTCGAAAAATAAGTACATATGTAGTTTTAGGTACTTAAAACAAACTTCTAGTCGTCGCTTGACGCTCTTTTGTAGTTCGAGCAATTGGTTTGATCCCAAAATGATCGAGGGAGGTACGCCTTTCAAAATTTCTGCCAAAAAAGCTGTGATGCGGAGTTAGATACAGGGATTTATAGTTCACAATGTAGCGGATGGTGTAAAAACTAGGTTTTGTCTCAGATTTTTCCACCAACTTCTCCGCTTATATGTACGTCGGGACAAATTGAATGAAATAAAGAAAGTTTTAGGGGTACGCGTCGTAGCAAATTGCGTTTAAAAAACAAACCCTCAAAGAATTCGCCCTTTAGTTTCGGAGTCTTTGGGTTTCCAAAAGTATGATGAACGTCTGAAATCTCTCTTACCCGAACTGATAAATCCTTACGTTTTCATTGTTGTTTGTCAAAATTCTAAATATTTCCGTCAAAAAAGCGATTCTAAGACTGCCAAAAATACTTACGAATCAATGATAATGATTGTTCGTTCGTCAACTGCGCTGGATCATTTGCGGGTCGCTCGCTTAAAACTGCTTATGACTGTAACCGCTCGCGCGAATTAAGGTGTCCCCGGCCGATGGCAGAGTTGATCGTTTCGGCGAAGTGGTCAACGACAGGATTGAGCAGGTCAAAGGCATCACTTATCACGTCTCTTCATTTATTGGCGACGATTTGGCTCCGAAATATGTCGAGGTTAGTAACAATAAACGGATACACCCGGATCCGGTCCCAGTATTATCCGGTTGTCTTCAGAATCCGGATCCGGAATTTCGTTTTTACTACCCGGATTATATATTATAGACGAGTACCGTCGTACTAGTTTGGGCTTAATTCAGAACCAAGATTTGGCCGATTTCGATAAAAATTTAACGTTACTATTCAACATTAAAGTGCTTTTTTACACAATTTTCCGGGGCTCTGCCCTGGATCCTGCTGGGAAGCGCTTCAGCGCGACACCCCGGACCCCCAGCCGTAAAATCTCGTTGTGCGTGTATACAAATTTTTTAAAGGATAGAGAGGGAAAGGTGTAGGAAATTTCAAAAAATTTCAGGCGCTTCGCACCGGAATTAGCTTGTTTGTTCCGTATGATTTGAACTATAGAGATTGAGTTTAAAGAGCAATAACTTCAAAATTTCTTGGCGCGTAGCGCCGCTGATTACTGTTTTCTGTTAGTGAAGCTCCAGCATTGGGTTTAAAAGCCTAAATCAGTTTCGCAATTTTCTTGTTAGAAGTCTGAACTTACGGCATTATGTTGAAATTGTTTTGTACAAATTTGATGATTTTCTGCTCCGTTAGACTATCAGTATTTGCAGAGCTACGAAATGTTGACGGTGGTAGAAAAATGGCTAAATTTCTCGGCGTTTTGAGCCACTTATGATTTCTGAATTGTTTGTCAATAAAAGGCCGTAAATTCCACATGAAAACTGCAAAAATATCAAAAATTTTCGACGCTTCGCGCCAATTTACTTTTTTTGATCGTAAAAACCCATAAATTAGCTAGGCTACGCGACTAAAGGTCGAAAAAGTAAGTTTTACTATACATGACGAATTAATGTTCAATATCAAAGCATTCGATGCAAAAGTAGTCTCAAAAATTTGTGCGCGTGCGCCCCCTCCTAACCCGCGAATCAAAATCCTGGCTTCGCCTTTGGTAGCCCTTAGAACGTAATTTATTTTTATTCTATTCAACTCACCCCAACTTTTAACCGAAGTGCTTGGCGAAAAAAATCTGAGAGAAAGGCTGAACTAAGTATTGAGTATAATATAATTTTCAGGTAAAGCGGAAATAGCTTTTGGATCCTTGTAAATTTCTATCAAAAAATTTTTATTCGGACTCAACCGGAGTTGTTTGCAGACAGAACGGAGGAAAAAAGGCGATGAAAATCTGTCTTTACACCCGCATTTTCGTGCACTCTCTACACTCCTTCTCGAGAACTAGAACTAATTATTAGATTTTTTTGATTTTTTTCGAAATTTTTATTATGCTCTAGAAAGATGGAGCATCATCTTAAACGCCAAAAAACGATATTCTTGATGCACACTCACAGTTTTTAGGCCAAAAAGGACACTTCACTATCCTTTTCAACCACCACACGTGGGCGTGAAAGGGTTGCTTCTCCCAGTAGGCCGAATACCTTCCCCCGCAGGGGCGGATTTAGGGGGGGGGCGGGGGCGGCCGCCCCCCCATTGGCCCAAAATAGTGCGAAAAATTAAGCATTTTTGAGCGATTTTTAGCGATTTTCGGGTCAAAACGGCTAATTTTTCCGCCCAAGTCAGGGTTCCGCCCCCCTTAGGGGTACCGCCCCCTTCTTAGTAAAATCCTAGATCCGCCACTGTTCCCCCGGGAACCAAAATACACCCCCTTTAAAATTCAAATCTATTTTTTGTTTTTCGCAATTTCCGATTCCAATGGATAGTGCTCGATGAAAACGTTGGAAAATAGTGTTTTTTCGCCATACTAATATGTTTAAGACCATGTTTTGACCTTTTAAAAAATCTTTTTCCCTCCCTCCTGAGAATTTTGGTGCTGTCCACCAGTGATTGTACGGGGTCAGATTTTCACCCCCGGTCGGGGTCGTGCATAAAAAACCCCGGTTTTCCGGGTCGGGGTTGAAGATTAACAGATAACATTGCATGATTACGTACCAATTTAAAAAAGATAAAAACGATACCTTCACTTGTTTGTAGAGCAAACTAATAAAGCTAGTTATGTTCAGTGTTTTTTTTGTACAAGGCCCGTCTGTACATGTACAAAGATAGTCCCCAAAAGTCTTTGTACATTTTGTACATGCAAATTTTTGTGTGTTATGTAGTACAGTAGCGATTTTAGGGTGGTAAAACAGGGTTTTCGATCTTTGGTAGTGTATTTTAGCTAATTTCTGGGTTTCTGATGATAAAAATTACTAAAAATTGTCTCAAAACGGCGCGAAGCGCTGGAAAATTTGACATTTTTCCATTCTAAATGCGAATTCTGCCATTTCAAAGATATATAGAACACACACTTACTCATTTCGGCGCGAAGTGCCGAAACTTTTGCGAATTTCAGACCTTTTTTGCAATTTTTGTCTTCCAAAAAATCTTTGTACACGTACAGAGACGGTCCTGAAAAGTCTTTTACATCGGGAAAAATCTTTGCCGAGTACGAAAAACTCGGGTTATGTTCATACATGCACAGTATGGGAATTCTGGGGGGGCTGAAAACCTAAAGTGCCTTTTTTGGACCCAAAAATGGCCGGTACGCGTTAAAAAACATCGTTTTTGGCGTTTCTGATGATATTCTATCCTTCTAGAGCATGAAATCATGAAAAAAATTTCGAAAAAAGTCGAATAAATTGACCAATATATCGCTTAAAATATGAATATATGGCGCGAAGCGCCGAAAATATGGCGATTTCGAGCAAATAGATAAAACCCTTAAAAAGACACTTTTTCTACCAATTTTCAGGTAAGTTTAGGAAACTTTTGAAAAATCGCCAATTGTGGGGGGGGTGAAAAATTTTTTGCGGGGGTGAAAAATGATTCTGCGGGGAGTGAAACCCCCCAAGATCATGTATGGTTATGTTCAACATTTTATTTGCATTCCAAGTTCAAACATGGTTTCAGTAATTTAGCATCCCTCTCAATTTTGATGAATTTTTAATTCATTCTGAGATATAAATTAATTCAAACTAGCGGACGGTACAAAGTTATTTTAATAATCTGATGAAGGCTAACGCGCAGATAGATGGAGGCTAACGCATAATATAATAAATCCATAGTGTATTTTTACGAATGAGAAAATGCAGAGCGTTTCGGCGCACTTTATGGTGATAAATATGCCAACATGTATGTACGTGTTAACAACATAGCGACTAGGCGTACATTTTATGAAATATGGCGAGTGTCGAGTTTAACATATTCATTATGCTCGTTAATGAATCATCCTTGTTTAGTGTTTGCCGAATTTATTGGCTCTTCAAACAATTCTTCTAGGTACTAAAAAATTAAATGCTATATTTCACCCCGAAAAAAGGTTCAACCCCGACTCGAAAAATCTTGCCCCCGGTCGGTGTTTAGGCCGGGGCTTTTCGGGCTCGGGTCGGTCGCCGTACGATCACCGCTGCCCGCCTATGCCATCCACCTCCTTCCCGCCGAAAGTCCCATGCTGTGACCCCGTCTGCAGAAAAATCATTTATAATTGATATTTCAGCTGATGGCCGCAATTTAAAGTTTAATCCTTTTTACGCCAGTTTTCCCTTCATAAGAGCGAAATTTTGAAGAGTCCAGGGCATACATGTACAGCATGGGAATTCTTGGACGGGGGGACCAGGCCCGGAAATTTTTAGAAAGCGCCTTTCTAGGGTTAAAAAACGATGGATGCACGTCAAAAAACACTGTTTTTTGACGCTTCAGACAATGCTCATTCTATCTTAAACATAAAAACGTGAAAGAAATTCGAAAAAATTGAGGAAATTGAACAAAATATGGTGAAAAATGTGTGTACGGCGCGAAGCGCCGAAAATTTGAGATTTTCGAGCCAGGGCTAAAAACGATTAAAAAGGCACCATTTTTACAAATTTTACTAACTTTTACAAAAAAAAATCGATAATTCTGGGGGTCACAGTCATCAGTTGCCATTCTGGGGGTGTCAAACCTTTTAAGAACACGTCTGGTCTTGAGATCTATGTAAAAAACAGATTACATCATAAGCAGATCTTGGATTTACACCGCCAATTTAAAATTATCCAGGTCTTCCATCCAGCTTTGATTCGCTATAAGAATGTTTTTTAAGCATCGATATTTTGTTCGGGCTCCAATAAATGCAATCATAGCAAGTAATCTATATTCCTTCTAAAGCTGATCATTTTATCAATTTTTTTAATATTTTATCCGGTCAGAGTTAACTGATCATTTGAATTTCATTTTTAAGATCAAAGAATGAAATAAAAATTAAATCATCCTCTAATTCAGGCTACTTACGTATTCTGAGAGATGAATTATAAACGTAAAAATAAATCACGAATGTGTTAATTGATCGAGTCAATACCTAATCGGTAGTTTGATTTTAAGTTTCTATCACTCACTTCTTTAAAAGTAAAGCAGAAGCATTGAATTTGAATCGCCTTAGTTCAATAAAAGTCCACATTTTTGCTATTGAAACAGCTCAACTATCAAATTTTGCTATTTTAATTCGTCAGTAATCTTAAATAGACCCTTTATAGTTACGCTTCGTTTCAATTGCCTAGATTGATTTTAGGAGAAAATTTCGGATTTTTGTTCTTAATAAAAATGTTTTAGCCCCGGCCAGGAGCAAGCCTTGCCACAGCCTGGGACCGTAACCGGCTCTTGGACATCCCCAGTTTTTCCACCTCCGATTTTCACACTGTACACACTCTCACTCGAGAACTAATGCAAATTTTAAGAAACAAAAAAGTGTATCTAGAGAAATATATCCTCTACAACTGTTTTAAATTCTTCGAGGCGTTTATACTGAGCTGCGTACGAGCTTAAGGAGAACCACCAAAAATCGTTATACGTCATAATTTACGCCACAACTTTACATATACTCATTGCAAACTCGGTATTGAGTGTAGACAAAAATAAACCAGTTTACATCCAGATTTTTAATTATCTATCTTAAAAAAATCGCACCTCAAAGATGTTTCGTTGTTACTGTAGGGGTTTTCGTTTGTTGGGAGTACCCTAGTAAATTATAGGTACGCGCTAACGCGCTACCTATCATGACTATTAATTGATTTGGAACTTTGAGTTTTCATTACCCGGATCCGGATTTTGGACGTCTCTTTGAGGACATTCTATTAAGCGAATATAGATCTGGAATCTTTCACTTCTGCACTTTTATCTAAAAACGTGATTGTTACAAATTGATTGTTAGTTCTCCACAAACACCTAGGGAAAAATATTGGGACTTATAAGTTGAGTTAGCTTCTGGTTAATTACAATTTATTAAAGAAACGTTTCAACTGTTCCCCATTCAGACGATTGCGCCTTGATTAACTTAGTGTTCTAGTCCCGCCGAAGAGCTGTTTCAAAAGCGAGTCACTTTAGCTGAAAGCAATTTCAACGCATGGAAATAAAGCATTAGAAACTTAATTTATTGTCCTCCAGGATGTGTACTAACCTCGCAAAATGGCTGTCGCCGTCGACCCCTAGAATTGCCATTTTTTCGAAGAAATCGTAGATGGTGTATTTTTAAGCGTTTTTAGCTGACTTTTGCTCCAAAGTCTCAGATTTTAAGCCTTTCGCGCCGCGCCATATGCTTATTTTATGACTATATTTTGTTCAATTTACTCGATTTTTTGAAATTGATTTACATATGTTAATTCTTTAACATCGATTTCCTTTAATTTATAAAGCAAATTGTGCCTATTTGGAGCCTTTTTAACACGTTAAGGTAGAGAATTTAGATGAAAATCACTCGATTACTGCAGTCAATTTTTTTGCAATTTTCGTTCTTACGATTAACCAGAAGTTTGGATGACTTGACTGCTCGATTTAAATTGTTTTTTTCAATTTAAAGAAATCGTCAAAAGGCAGAATTGGTACCCAATAATGGAAAATCATAAATCAGGTCATTATACACACGACTAGGTGGGAAGCACCTGAATTCTGGGGATGCAAGATTTTTCAAAGGTAAAAAAATGGTCTCTAAAATAATAATATGGAGAAATAACACAATTTTTCAACGTTTCTTATTAAGCACTATTGATTGGCATCGAAATCTTGCGAAAAAACAAAAGCGATTTGCAAAAATTAAGCACTATTGATCGGCATCAAAAACTTGCGAGAAAAAAATTTGCAAAAATTTAATTCTGGAGGGTATTTTGGTTTCTGTGGAAGGGATATTCGGCCTCATGGGGGTGCATACCCCAAACCCCCCTCACGCCCACGTGTGATGACTTAGTTTAAGTCTTGCTGATTTGAGCAGATTCAGAGTACATGAAAGACTTTCATCACTAAAAAGCCGTTTTGTGAATCTTTGGACTTTTAAATGGAATCAATGCTGTAATGCAAATAAGAGTCCCAAACAACATGATCGTAGGAGGGGGTTTAGGTGTTTTTCACCCCTCCCCCTCAGTTAACTTTTCCTCCCCGTCCCAGAAATTTTTTCATCTCCCTCCCTCCCTCCCTCCCTCCCTCCCCAGAATTCGCGATTTTTCGAAAGTTCCCACGAATATACTAAAAATTCGTAGGAAAGGTGCTTTTTCAGGCGTTTTTAGTCAACTTTTTCGCTCAAAAGTGTATAATCTCTGGCGCTCCGCGGCCCGCGCCATATACTCATGTCTTGACTATATTTTGTTTAATTTGTTAGACTTTTTTATTTTTTTAAAATTTTTTTGTTTTTTCTCTAGAAAGATGCAGCATCGTCAGAAACGCCGAAAAACGATGTTTTGACGCGTGCTAACCATTTTGGTCCCGAATAGGCACTCTAAAATTTACCCCCTTCCCGGAATTCCCATGCTGTGCGTGTTTGGTCCCAAACGACCGAGCCATACTCAAGCGCAGGTCTCGCACGTCTAAAATGGGTTTTCGGGGACGTCCAAAATTGGTTTAAATGATAAAATAGCGCTAAAATTATGTTAATTAACAGTTTTTGGTCCATTTTAAGCACTTCTGAAATTTTCTTCCTTTTTTATTGCTTTTAAGTCCTTATTTTGCCTCATTTTTTCAGAAAATTTCTCATTCTTCCAATCTTCCAATCTGGGGGTTCATGCCTTCAGTGTATGTCTTGTCCGGACTCAAGGAATATACCTATATACCTACATATTTACCAGTACTGGTATCCTATTGAGCATTAAAAGCTCTAAATCTAAGATTTGGTGCATAATCATACGATTTGTCTTATTAAGGCCACTAAAACTGATTTTTCTGCAGTCTCTATAACTTTTTAGCGGACTAGAGCAACCGTCTTGCTCGCTTTCCTGATCATGGATCTGTAAAAATGACAGAGAAAAGTTGTTTAAAAAACCATTGGAAATTGTATTGCGCTGACGAGCACTTATTTCGCTGGTTAATAACCTCGATACATAGGTAAAAATGAACTTCGATATCTGCCGTTTTTTGTATCATCTACCGAAAATGCGAAATAAAAGCACTGTTGCATTTCTTGGGAACTGGATCGTTATTTAAAGGATAGGGCTTTCAATTTTTTAATGAGTGAAAATCTGGACCATTTTACAGTCAGTAAAATTTTTTGTTTCCATGTGCTATGCACTTATTTCGCCTGGTTTTACCACTCATCGATCGGCACAATGATCCTTACATATTACTCGTCTTATTAATTCATTAGTATTAATTTATTATTAGTTTTATTATTATACTTCGTATTCCCTTAATTTTTAATTGCAGTGCGCTAATGATACAAAACGCTTTTATTGCGTGATCTACCTTTCGCCGGGTGATTATCACGGGTTCCATTCGCCTGTTGATTGGAAAGTCAATTTTAGGAGACATTTCTCAGGTTCGCTCGTTTACACTCAACGTAATAGTAGTATGCAGTTTTTTAATTTTTAAAATTTCTTATCTAAACGACTTTGGCTATCAAGGCACGTTTATATGTCGGATGACTGCAGGACCAACCATCCTTGCCATGCCTAGGGGGGCTAGCCGGGCTATCGCCTAGAGCAGCTATGAAACTAGAAAAATCGGTTTTAATTTGATATGTACATAACAGGTCAATCTTAAAGGCGCGGGGGGATAAATAAATGTCCTTTTTTGGCCAAAAATTGTAAAAAAGACAGTATAAAAGGCCAAAAAGCGCAAATTTCTGCATCAAATCGATTAGAAAGCGAAACATTCTTTGTCTGAGGATGGGGGACGTACGACTTTGGGTAGGAAAATTCCAATGTTTTCCTGTTACGTACCTATATAGTTTTAACGACCCTAATTTGACAAATCGTATAGGGTAACATTTTATTTACGACCCAGGTTTCTTATTTACGATTTTCGATGCATCGCTTAAGCTAGCTTAGATCCAGCAACACACGGTATAAGAGTACAGTTGCAGTATACATTTGCATATATACATATACATACACAGTATACGTTTGCCGCTACGCTCAATCGAGCTCTTTAGCTCATTTACTAACACGTTTAAAATTTTTCATAATTAGGTAATTAGCTTATTCTATCGACCTTAGGTGCGCAAGGTCAAACTTTCAAAGGAAGTGAAAACCAAAAATTGACAGATTGCTTATTGCTTCGTAAAAACGGTTATATAGCCTTTTTATTTGGGCTATATCTTTTTTTGACTAAGAGTAGATATTTAGCCATTTTGGAGACAAGGAAATAGTTACATGTCCTTTTAAATCTCAGAAAAGACAACTATATAGCATTTATGAGCTCACACGGTATTTTTCTGAGTGGAGAAAAGGCTATATAGCTATTTTTCTGAGCCGAAAATAGACATATAACAATGCTTTTTCGGTCAAAATGGTTGCATAGCTATCAGCTTTTCAGAGCCCGGGGTTTAAGGGTTTTTGGCTATCTATTTGCTCAAAATCGCCAAATTTTCGGCGCTTCCCGCCATATATTCATGTTTTAAGCGATATATTGGTCAATTTATTCGACTTTTTTCAAAATTTTTTTCATGATTCCAAGCTCTAGAAGGATAGAGTATCGTCAGAAACGCCAAAAAAACGATGTTTTTTCAACGCGTACCGGTCATTTTTGGGCCCAAAAAAGGCACTTCAGCTTTTCACCCCCCAGAATTCCCATACTGTGCATGTATGATAGAGACTAGTAGTAAATTTAGAATAAAATGACGACAATGGTCAAAATGGTGCATATAAAACGCTTTTGCGCGGTTATACCATACTTTTTATCATTTTAGTCCATTTTGACGGCATTATATCGCTTGTTAAAATGTAAAAATATAGTAATTCATTCATTTGACAATGTTTTTGATTTTTTTACAACATACCGGTCTAATTTAGGACGCGTTCTGAGTAATCAGTAAAAGTAACGAATTTGGCGAGAAGCATCGGAGAATTTTGATATAACTGTTTTGTCCTAGGAAATAATGCTGGCGTAATTACCGTACACGGGCAGCAGTTATCTTCTGGGCGTCCAATGGGGCAAAATTATCAAAAATGGCCCCAAAAATCAAATTTGGGGGCCTATCGATTTTTGTGGGTACCCCTAAACCATATATACACACGCATATGGGTGGTGAGGGGTATTACCTTCCCTGAAGGGTCAGCCGGACAGGTCCTGTCCGGCGATTTTGAGCCGATGGAACATTTTCTTACATCATTTCCGCGGTCAAAAGCAGTAAAAACGTCAAAAATTTTCCAGCGCTTAGCGCCAGATTAGTACTTTTACGTACTTTTTACTTAAAAGGCGCCCAAAATTGATAAATTTTGCATTTTTTTATGTTAAAAGCGATATAATGCGGTCAAAATGGACTAAAAATGCTTTTGAAATGCGATATCACCAAGAAAACGTTTTATAGGCTACGTTGACCATTTTGATCGTAAAAACAGTAAAAAATCATGAATGTTAAATTTACTGTCTTGGATTTTTGGGATTTAACCCCCTGCCGATCCTGACCTTATGCACCTATGATGTCCTAATTTCCCAATGTCCATGCGTCGTATCGTAATTGCCACTGCGCGCATGTATGCCCCGCCGACTCTGACCTTGCGCATCTATATGATATGTAGCTCCTTGATCAGAAATCACAATGCATCTCATAACTAAGAGTCAAGCCGCGTTTTTTGAACTTTGGTTTTTTAGCAAATGGTAAAAGCTTAAAAAGGCTAAGTTTGTCTTCATCAACGACTGATAATGATTTAGGTCATTTGCTGGGCGTCAGCGAAAAAGTGACGCGACGAGTTGCCAATTTATTCTGCCTAAACGAGCGGGTTTTGCTAGCCGGTCGTTGGGTTCACGGATTTTTTACAATGACCGCAGTTGGCGCTACGCACGTGGGAAATATTGCGCTCGACTTTGAGGTTGTGTGCCTGAAATAATTGAAAATTTTATTTCGAGAAAAAATTTTTTTCAAGTTGGATTGTAAATCTAACTCCATGGGATAGGTTTTTATGTTTCTCATCCAATTTGCGACAGTTCTGAAGCAGCAGCATATCCAGGATTTTCTGATGGCAAAAATTGTCCAAAAAATTTGTCAATTTTTTTGCTTAAAGTTCCGGTTTGTTCGTCTTTAGGTTGACAGGATCATTTGTGATTCAAACGCATGGGAAGCGCTTCGAGAAATATGTGAAGAAAAATTGAATGAGATTAAACGTAGATTGGCGTAAAGTCAATAACTACATCCATTACGATCCAGTTATTATGTACATGACCGATAAATGAGGAAGCGATATGTTGATTAAAATGTGAGAGAATTTAATATTTAAACGGCATCTTCAACAAGGGTTACATTTTGAGGATAATATCCCTTTTACGTGAAGCAATTATTCCAGCAATTCCAGAGAACATCCCGCAAGAAATGCACATTTTTCGGAAAGTCCTCTTGGTACATACTTCGGCAATTACTGAGATGTTCTCGCAGAGAAATCCAGAAGAACAACGCCCATTCGATCATAATTCGTAAATCATAAATTGAAGAATGAACTGAAATTAATTAGGGAAAAATAATAGGAAAACGGAATATTTATGATTGCGAAGTTCGAAGTCCAGCAAGATTCCCGTCCGACATTACTTTTGCGCAATTTACGAAGGTTTAGTGAATAACTCGATAGCTTTAACGCGTCTAGGCAAATCCAGCAAAAATTCAAAAAAATTACATTGCGCATAACATTTTGTAGAAAGTGTTAATATGCTTCACGCGAGCAGTCATCAGTGGCGGATCCAGGATTTTCCTAAGGGGAGGGGGGCGGTACCCCTAAGGGGGCGGAACCCTGACTTGGGCGGAAAAATTAGCCGTTTTAACCCAAAACTCGCTAAAAATCGCTCAAAAATGCTTAATTTTGCGCACTATTTTGGGCCAATGGTGGGGGGGGGGCGGTCGCCCCCTCTATATCCGCCCCTGGCAGTCATTGTCGGATCACTGCGATTTCTGTAAAACATATTTTTTATCAATCAACCTCATTGTTTTTCTCTCTATTTTCTGTGAGTTACAAGGAATCTAATACGGCGAACCTAAAAATATTCGAGAGCACTGACTGTTTTAATGAAATATTTGGTTTTTTTTAAATTTTCAACATGGCGGTCCATCAACGACTTTTAAGTCAGCAGGCAATTTTAGCAGCAAAAAATTCACTGAAATATATGTACATACAGTAGCATACCACAATAATGACAGCAGTCCAAGAACGCGGAAAACAATATTGTTCTTAACATCAGCATTACCCTTTTTAATCAAGACGACCCTACCAAACAGATCAAAGTTTTTCAGCATGAACTTATGCAAATATCAAGTGTAAGGAACACTAACGCTCAGATTTGGAAGTAAAATAAATTTGTAGTATAAACTATGTACATATTAACAACAAATGGAATAGTGCAAACTTTACATAACTACTGGGTGTTGAGAAAACTAACAGTCAGATTCCCAATTCTGATTTTACGTAGAAGATTTAAAAAAAATAAACTTCCGCAAGGCTCTAGAACTAAACTTAATATGCAGTGTAAACTTTACACAACCGCAGAGTGTAAAGAAAATTTCAGTCGGATTCGTAATTCTGATATTACTGTGATATTACGATCACCATTTATGAAAAATTTAGTCAACACAATGGACCAAGGACAAATAAATATCAGATATAAACCACTTTACACCACTGTCGAGTCCAAACAAACTGGCGTATCACATTTGGTTTCTGATTGCTTTTTAGACTTGAGATTATCTCCAGACTTATAACCCAGAACTTGGCAGAAAAAACAAGGTAGAAATACGTTACATTCCCCCAATTTTTGACTTTATATTTACCGAAAAAGCTAAATATTGATGTAATCAAACGCAATTCGCTGTGACGCGTACCGCTTAGAAAGTACTTTATTTTTATCCTATTCGACCTCGCCCGACTTCTGAACAGAGATAGTGGCAAACAAAAAATGGACAAACCTGTATTTTCCAATGTCAACCACTTTGTAAACTTTAAAAATCTGAACCTAACGCCCCATTGAGTGTAAATAAATTCGATTCGGGCCAGTTTGAAGCCCTTTGATTGTAGTACGTTTGTAGGTGCCAAACTTATGTTCCGCAAAATATTTGATATGATTTACCAATCAAAATACGAAAAAAACCCGTTTTTCGCCCATATTACACCTTAGATTTCGAACTTTACACCCCCATAAATAACACAATATTACGTTTTTTTGAACGCGGCTTGCTTCGATGTGTAGCGCTTAGAAGTTGCCTTATTTCTATTTTATTCAATATATCCAAACTCATAACCGAAAATGTTGGCAGATAAATCTCGGACAAAATCTGTTTTTTTTACTCATCTACTAGAGTGTAAAGTTTAAACCCGTGGTACTGATTGCGTATTGATTGTAGAAAAGTTTGCTGGCAAGGAGAGGATAGCCCTTGATCCATAGTACATTTCTGTCAGAAAAATTTCTCTAAGCTCATAACCGGAGTTGTTGGCAGACATAAACACAAGTCGAAAACTCGACCAAAATGTGTCTTTTCACCCCCAGATTTTCGCACTCTTTACACTCCCATTCGAAAACTAAGGCGAAATTCAAAAAACAAAAAGCGTCAGCTGCAGAAAAAAATAGATGAATAAGTCAAATGAAGTGCATGGTTTTCCCAAGAGAATTAAAAAAATGAAAAAAGTCAGCATTCAGAAGATTTGAACTCGTTATTCTTTTTCTGAGTCTACATGCAAGAACGGATGCGTAAGCCACTGCGCCAACCCGACATATCGGCGGATTTTAATACTTAATTAATAACTGGAAAATATTCATCATTCTACTAAAGTTTAAGAATAGTGCATTTATGATAATAAAAATAATTATTTATTAAAGACGAGTCAAAAACCTCTGAAATCAGAAAAATCTGATCAAAGAATATGCAATACGAAGTTATCTATCGACATTAGAAAATAGATGTAAGTAAAATTTAAAGTTCACCTCTCCGTATCTCAACAAACACTGGCTGTAGAAAAGTTTAAAGGTCAGATTCGTTATTCTGACCTTACGGAGAACATTTTTGAAAAAAATATCATCCACGATGCTCTGGACGGAAAAAATTTTTTCAGTGTAAAGTTTACACTTGCACTAATAACGCAATATTGATTGTAAAGAAATAAAATAAATTTTGCCGTGTAGCGCTTAGGACGAGACACATTTTAAAGATTATTACCACGTTCTGTCTACTAAGTGGAGAATATGGCAGAAAAAACATTTTTTTGTTCCAGACTCTTTACAATAAACCGCCTCTAAAATTGAAAATATTACTTTTTCGAAAGAAAATTAAATACACTTCCCTAGATTTTATAACTGTCTACCTTTTAAAACCAATCAGACTGCATAGAATATAAAAACGAGTTAGATATGTTTCTGCACGTGAAAACAGTAAAAAAACTGTCTACTTTACACAATATTGCGTTAAAAGAGGAGAAAAAAGTTTATTCGAGATTTTGTGACCCTCTACATTATAAAACCAATTGGACTGCACAAAAACCAAAATTGAGTCAGATAAGCTGAAAACAAGCAAAGAGTAAAAAACCCGTATACTTTACATTTTTATGCAACAACCATCGAGTGTTCAGGGGCAACATTTTAAAAAAATTGGCCCTCCACCAATTATTTGATTTTTCGGTTTACTCTGTACACACTCATTGCTGACTCGGTATTGAGTGTAAACAAAAAAAGACGGGCATCGAATTTTTTAATTATCCATCAATTAAAAATAGCGCACCTCCCAGATGTGTGCTGTTATAGCTGTGAGGGGGTGGACACAAATTTCGCACTCGCTGTGAAAAACATATAAGAAAAGAGGATGGCCAAGTATAGTATAGGTAGCGCTGGCGCGCAACCTATGATATATATATATATATATATATATATATATATATATATATATATATATATATATATATATATATATATATATATATATATATATATATATATATATATATATATATATATATATATATATATATATATATATATATATATATATATATACTAGCAAGAAAAAATGCTCCGATGGAACAAAAAAGGTAGAATATACTTGGAACAAAGAATTATCAAGGACGTAAAAGGAGGGGACTAGAAAAAGCTCCTATCTACAAATGTCACAAAATTTGCTAAAACTCAGAAATTTCCTAAACAAAAAAAATGAAAGTAAGGAAATCAAAGAAAAAAACCTACCTGTGCCTAAAACTGCAAGATCTGCTAAAAATCAGACTTTTTCTAAGCAACGCAAAAATCGAAGTATATTCTGCGGCCTGCAGAAGAAAGCAGCATCCTGTCGAACAAAGATAAAACATTGGGCTGGATAACTGAACCACTCACTCTGCAAAAGCAGATATCGCCATAGCTGAGCAGCGCCATGTTGCAATATTTTTCTGGGTCAAAAAATAGTAATTATGGTATGTTGGAAAAACGGCAATTTTCGACGTTTCTGATTGAACACTGGTGCATACCCCTAACCTCCCATGCCTAATGGTTATCAGTTTACATGGGCAGGAATAAAATCCGGGTGGTCTGGTGGGATTAAACGCCAGAAGAGTACTGAATGGACGCATGCATTATATAGAAATCACAGTCTTTCGTTGCGGTATCGCAAATAATCATAGGATATAACTTTTTGTAATATTTATCTAGCCACAATATCGAATAAATTAACGTTGCAAGTGATTAGCAAAAACGCAGATTTGAGATTTATTTTATAAGCTTTATATTAAGCATTGGACACCATACCTAGACGTAGGGGGTTTGGGGAGTATGCACCCCAAGGCAAAATACCCAACAAGAAAACGCAAATATTTAACAATACCTCCAAAATTCAATTTTTTAAATCTTTCTGCTCTTTTTGGGTTTTTTTGGTAGGTACCGATAGATAGAGCTCGACAAAAAACGTTCAAAAATGGTGTTTTCTTCGCCATAGCACTATTTTTAAGGCCAATATTCTAATTTGAAAACCCCCTCAGAATTTTGGAACCGCCCACTGTATGGTGGACAATATGAGAAGGTTCACCTATTTTTTTCAGAGGCCGCAGAATATACTTCGATTTTTGCGTTGCTTAGAAAAAGTCTGATTTTTAGCAGATCTTGCAGTTTTAGGCACAGGTAGGTTTTTTCTTTGATTTCCTTACTTTCATTTTTTTTGTTTAGGAAATTTCTGAGTTTTAGCAAATTTTGTGACATTTGTAGATAGGAGCTTTTTCTAGTCCCCTCCTTTTACGTCCTTGATAATTCTTTGTTCCAAGTATATTCTACCTTTTTTGTTCCATCGGAGCATTTTTTCTTGCTAGTACCCAACTTTTTGTTAACAAAAAATAGTAGTTATTCCTATCTTTGTCAGTGTTGTAGCGAATGTCATTAGGTACTTAGCAATTTATACTTGCATTGTGTATGTATTATACTAGGAAAAATCTACCTAAAGTCGCAAAATCTGCTAAAAATCAGACTTTCTCTAAGCAACGCTAAAAATCTAAGTATATTCTGCGGCCTCTAAAAAAGTGTCTTTTTTTAATAATGTTCGAAGTTTCAGATAAGAGTGTACGAAATCTATCAAGGTTACTTTTTTAAATTGCTGGCACCTGATTGATAGAAAACTAAGAGGTATTGTATTCGAAGTTGTTTTATTTTGTTATGAGCATTATAGCAAGCAAAGCAGGGGCCGATGGATTAGTGCACACAATCATTTCGGGCATGCTAGTGTATCTAGATTTAGTCTGTCTCAAGTCAACATACGCGTTTCCTACTGTTTTAAACCAACCATGTCTCCAATTGTCTTCGATGTTTGCTATTTCATTCAATTGGCTTAAAAGACTGTTAGTTTACTCAATATCATTTCCCATAGCTACTGCATAGCTAACGTGCTGCTTTTTCAATCATTTTTATGGTTAAATATTTATTTTAATCTGTTGGCCGCAGAATATACACTCGATTTTTAGCGTTGCTTGGAGAAAGTCTGATTTTTAGCAGATTTTGCGACTTTAGGCAGATTTTTCCAAGTCCCCTCCTTTTACATCCTTAATAATCCACAATTCCAAGTATATTCATCTTTTTTGTTCCATCAGAGCATTTTTCTTTGCTAGTACCCCACTTTAAATTAGTATTATTTGAGTACATCAGTCAGTACACACATACAGTAACATGCCACAATAATGACAGCAGTCCAAGAACACGGAAAACAATACTGTTCTTAACATCAGCATTATCCTTTTCAAACAAGACAACCTTACATTATTTTAACAGATCAAAGTTTTTCAGCATTAACTTTACGCAAATATCAATTGTAAGGAACACTAACGCTCAGATTTGGAAGTAAAATAAATTTGTAGTATAAACTACATTTTAACAACAAATGATTAGTGCAAACTTCACACAACTACTATGTGTAGAGAAAACTTACAGCCAGATTCTCAATTCTGATTTTACGTAGAACATTTTGAAAAAATTAAGCTCCCGCAAAGCTCTAGAACAAGAGTTAATATGCAGTGTAAACTTTACACAACCACAGAGTTTAAAGAAAATTTCAGTCGGATTCGTAATATTGATATTACGATCAACATTTATGGAAAAATTAAGTCTCCACAATGGCCCAAGGACAAATAAATATCAGATGTGTATACGTAGACTCAAGCTACGTTCACTTCGCTTACTTAACCCGAATCTCAAGCTTATGCACTCACACGGGGGTTCTCGCCCTTTTAGGAGGTCGATCACCAGCCGGCGATTCGGGGGTAAGCGGCCTGGCCTATTCAAGGTAGCCCGGCCCTCTACGCACGCACCTAGTGAAACTTACTTATTTAACCCCTTTGAGATTAAGTACCTAATTAAAGTAAGTTCCCCGGAAACCTGATTGAGGGCTCAAAAAGATTATTATTTAACTTGTTTTGGACCGAATTCCGGTGCTTGAAAATATTAAGGGTTCCTAAATATAGTGTAGCACAAGGACAGAATTCAACAGCACGGAAATTCAACCGAGCCCAGCATCGTTAATTAAATAATTAATTTTTACAATATTTTTTGGACAGAAAAATTATGAAGCAATTAAACAGCGACAGCATGGAGGATACATGCTGCCGACCGTCGTGTTATGATAATCGGGTAAAATCAAACAATGTAATTAAACAAGGGCACAAAGCCCTACCAAAGGCATACAACTGATGCCAATTGGAACAAACACGAATGATTAAAAACAAAGCGTACGGCGAAAAGAAGCGTGCACACTACGCAGGAAAACTAACAGACGAGTTCTGCAGCCAAGCAGATAAAAGGCACGTACGGAGTCTGCTCACGTACGGCAACGAAAAGAAAAAAGATACGCTCAGCGCGGAAGCTGGCGGAGAGGCTCTCAGGCTCAAAAACAAATTGTAAAATGTAAAATCTTAAAGTGCCGTCAAAACTGCGCTTGCACGCAGTTTTAACTGACGCGGAAAAAAGAGGCGTAACAACACGAACCAAGAGATATGAAAAGGATCTATGAATACGACAATAGGCCTATGGGCAAAAGCTTACGGTAAAGGAATGTACAAACGAGACAGGCACAAATATGAGACACACACATATGATCTTTTAACACACGTAAGATATGATAACACACATACCAATTCGTACTCAAGTCGCATTAAGCCCGAGTGCCCATTTTCCTATCCCGGATTTTGATTGAAAATATGTGTGGGAATGGAATGAAAGATATGATATTTTTTAGGGGAAGGTGGTCCCGGGCGACTCACTTAAGCGTTGCGCTTAACGGTCGTGTACGTGCGTATGGAAATTGAGCACAAGAATGTACATCTGGGGCAATCAATCGGTTTTTTTCATCTGTTTCAAAAAAACCCAAACTGATTTTTTTCCCAAAAAATTTTTTCAGTGTAAAGTTTACAAACATAAGTATGGCACATACAAACGAGCTACAATCAAAGGGCTACAAACTGGCCCAAACCGAATTTATTTACACTCAATGGGGATCAGATTTTTAAAGTTTACAATGTGGTGGACAGTGAAAAATACGTGTTTGTGCATATTTTTGTTCGCCACTTTCTCTGTGCAGAAGTCGGGAGAGGTCGAATAGGGTAAAAATAAAGTACTTTCTAAGGGGTGGCGAACAAAAATATGAAGTGAAGAAGTCGGGAGAGGTCGAATAGGATAAAAATAAAGTACTTTTTAAGGGGTGGCGAACAAAAATATGGACAAACACGTATTTTTCACTGTCCACCACATTGTAAACTTTAAAAATCTGAACCGAACGCCCCATTGAGTGTAAATAAATTCGGTTTAGGCCAGTTTGTAGCCCTTTGATTGTAGTACGTTTGTATGTGCAAAACTTATGTTCCGCAAAATATTTGATATGATTTACCAATTAAATACGAAAAACCCGTTTTTTTCGCCCATTTTACACCTCAGATTTCGAACTTTACACCCCCATAAACAACTCAATATTACGTGTTTTTGAACGCGGTTTGCTTTGACGTGTAGCCCTTAAAAGTTACTTTATTTTTGTCCATTTAAATTATCTTAACTCTTAACCGAAAAAGTTGGCTTAGAAATCTTTGACAGAATCTGTTTTTTTACTCATTCACTAGAGTGTAAAGTTTAAACCCCTGCTACTGTGTATTGATTGTAGAAATGTTTGAAGGTCAGATTCATTATTCTAACCTTACAGAGAACATTTTTAAAAAAATTCATCATCCGCGACGCTCTGGGTGGAAAAAATTTTTTCAGTGTAAAGTTTACACCTGCACTAATAACGCAATATTGATTGTAAAGAAACAAAATAAATTTTGACTTGTAGCGCTTAAGACGAGGCAGATTTGAAAGGTAGTTACGACGTTCTTTCTACTAAGTGGAGAATATGGCAGGGAAAAAATATTTTTTGTCTTAGACTCTTTACAATAAACCGCCTCTAAATTCGAAAATATTATTTTTTAAGAAAAAATAAAAAAAGTTTCCCCTAGATTTTTTAACCGTGTACCTTTTGAAACCAATCAGACTGCATAGAATGTAAAACTGAGTTAGATATGCACGGCCACACGAAAACTGTAAAAAACCGTCTAGTTTACACTCCTGTGCAACAACCAATGAGTGTAAAGAACTTTTACGACCAGATTCGTAACCTACTAATTAGGGAAAACATTTTTAAAAAAATTCATCATCCACGACGCTACGGGCGGAAAAAATATTTTCAGTGTAAAGTTTACACTTGCACTAATAACGCAATATCGATTGTAAAGAAACAAAATAAATTTTGACGTGTAGCGCTTAAGACGAGGCACATTTTAAAGGTACTTACCACGTTCTGTCTACTGAGTGGAGAATATGGCAGGGAAAAAATATTTTTTTGTCTCAGCCTCTTTACAATAAACCGCCTCTAAATTCGGAAATTTTACTTTTTAAGAAAAATTAAAAAAAGTCTCACCTAGATTTTTTAACCGTCTACCTTTTGAAACCAATCAGACTGCATAGAATGTAAAACTGAGTTAGATATGCTCTTGCACACGAAAACTGTAAAAAACCGTCTAGTTTACACTCCTGTGCAACAACCAATGAGTGTAAAGAAATTTTAAGACCAGATTCGTAACCTACTAATTAGGGAAAACATTTTTAAAAAAAATTGGCCCTCCGCAAATTATTTGAATTTTTGGTGTAAACTTTACACACTCAAGACGCGCTCGGTATTGAGTGTAAACAAGAAAAAAAATGGGGGCACTAAGTTTTTTTATTATCTACCTTTTAAAAAAACCGCACCTCTCAGATGTGTGCCGTTATAGCTGTGAGGGGGGGACATATGTTGGGGGTACCCAAGTATATTATAGGTACGCGCTAACGCGCTACCTATGATATATATATATATATATATATATATATATATATATATATATATATATATATATATATATATATATAATGGAGGTGTGTGCACAAAAGTGAATCAAGTTGAGAAAAACAAATCAGAAAATTATTAAAAGCACTAGTCTGCCACGTCTTTTGAGTCCTACGGACCTCTTTTTGATCCGTGCTAATATTACAAAATTTACGAATCTTTCCACTCGTAATATTCAATCGTAACATCGTAGTGATACCGCCCAGTCGTTATTCGTGAAAAACACTCGTAAAAAGTACTCATAGAACTCGTAACTCGTAGCCCGTGGCTCATAAATCTCAGTTTTTGGTGCAACTAAAATTTGTAGCAATCTCAGCCCATACTCGTGAAACCGTCACCCGTAACTCGTAGCTTTGTGGTGAAACCGGGCCCAGGGGGTGATATTCCCTTATTCGGGAACACTAAATATTGAATTCTAACTTGTTTTGCAGGTCAAATATAAACAATGATTAAGAAATCCTATATAAAATGTTTTATTTGTGAAAAGTGTATTTTTTAATACTTTCTACCCAATTCTGACTCGTTTTTTCAACTCTTATAAGCTAAAAACATAAGAATTCTTCGATAATTTTGACTTCTTCGATCATTTTTTTGTGCTTATAGGTAGGCAGCACACATGGGCGTGAGGGGGGGGGTTTGGGGGTATGCACCCCCCAGAAGTTGAAATACCCCCCCAGAAATCAAAATACCCCCCAGAAAATTTTTTTTTTGCTTTTTTAGCAATTTTTTGATGCAATTGGATAGTGCTCGATGAGAAACGTCGAAAAATGGTGTTTTTTTCGCCATACGACCAATTTTAAGACCATTTTTTGACCTTTAAAAATTTTTTTTACCCCCTCCAGTTAGAAATTTTTTCAGCTCTCCCCTGAATTTTGGTGCTGCCCACCTATGGTAGGCAGCACCTAAATTCTAGGGCGGTGCAAGTTTTCACAAAGGTCAAAAATGGATTTAAAAATTATGGTTGGCAAAGAAACACCATTTTTCCACCTTTCTCATCAAGCACTATTCATTGGCATCAAAAAATTGCGAAAAAAACAAAAAAAATTCAAAAATTTAATTCTGGTGGGTTTTTTGGTCTCTGGGGGGTGCGTACCCCCAACCCCCACGGCCATTTTTTGACCTTTGAAAAATCTTACACATTCCCCCTGAGAATTTTGGTGCCGCCCAGGTATGTATGCAAACAAGCGCATATTTTTGCAAGAGATTATGCTACTTTTAATCTGATAGTACTGTATCATTTTTTCTCAAAATTCTATACCAAGATTAGTAATGCATGTATAACTTATGTCTCTGTTGTGCTTTTTCAACAATTTTTAACGCTCATGTACATAACATAGGAGCACTTTCTTGTTTATTATACAAAAAATCTTTTGGTTCTTTGATTAATTTTTGTGAAAAATTTTATATTTTTTCACGCAAAAAAACATGAATCATAATTGCAATTTAAATTGCAAAAATAAACTTTTTGAAAATCTTATCACTGTACTATATAGCGCATGGTTTGAACAGTTTGCCAACTAAATTTCATATGTGCAAAAGAAACAACCGGAATAGGACATACTAGCAAGTAAATGCAGTGAAAAACAGTAGTACTCAGGTATGCGGCCCCAGATCGCAACGTTATAACACAGCCTATGTTACAGCAGGGCGCAAGCCCCACTCCTCACCACCTGTACTATAACATAGGCTTTGTTATAACATTGCGATCTAGATATAGGGATGCTCGCGCTAGCTGTAAAAAATTTAGAAAAAATACTTTGAGATACTGTAGTCCTATAAATTTTAGGTGCTATGTCAAACAAATGCAAAATTTGTGCTCAGCAACCAAATCTAAGTCAAATTGTCAATTTTCAATATATATTATCTTTTTACATATCACTGCCGTATATATGGTAAGGTCGATTCTCTTATAAATTGTCTGAATTACCGCTGAAAATTCGAAAATTCATGATTAAAATGGCTATCGTCAAAAAATACACATTATTTTTTATTGCGTTCAACTATTTCTTGACGACAGGGGCGGCCGCCTCTCTCTCCCCCGCCCTGTTCTAAATTCGCACTTGTTCTGAAGGATTTGTTGCTTCTGCGCACGAAAGTTCGATCCTTTTAAACATTTTTTGGCTGATTTTCCGTAAGCAAAGGGTGTCCCATCCATACGTGGGCAGCAAGAAAATTCTGGGAGGGGGGTGCAAGATTTTTCAAAGGTCAAAAAATTGCCTTAAACATGGTGGTATGGGGAAAAACACAATTTTTCGGCGTTTCTCATCGAGCACTATCCGTTGGCATCAAAAAATTGCGAAGAAACGAATAAAAATTTAAAAATTGAATTCTGGGGGGTATTCTGGTTTCCCCGAGGGCCCCAAACCCCCTCCCTACGCCCAGGTGTGGTCCCATCCCATCTAACCATACATGCACTAGCTCAATATTTTCGGTAGGGGTAGGGGTGTCGAGCGAGGGGGCGGGTAATTAACCCTTAATTTCTAGCCAAAAAGCATATAACCGGTAGTTTTTCCAAAAAACCTAGGGAGGGAGTGAAAAATTTTCTGGCTTCGAGGGTGGGATAGGGTTTTCCTCATCCTCTTTGTTTACATGTATGCGAATAAGTAAGTGTCCAATCCAACATGTATTTTTTGTAATAATTTTGTTAATACCTTACTTAGGTACTCATTATCTTTCAATAATTTTTCGGATATAGTTGGAAGATACAATAGTAAACTATGTGACAAGGTTTGATCGGTTTGCTTGTTATGGTGTTTACTGCGCAAGTTTGTGTAAACCTTACATTTCCGGTAGTCGTTCCCTTCAACACTTATGTATTTCGCAATTAAAGCCCATGATTCAAGACAATCAAGCAACGCAGGATAACGAATTTTCATTTATTGAATTCTTGTGGTGTTTTAGTACAAAATTAGTTGAACAGGCTTACGCACTTTATTGAGAAATCGTTGCCAAAAGTCAATGCATCAGTGTTTGTATGCTAAGACAGTTGGTTTTGCAAAAATGTTGTAGTTTGAGTAGTATGCAACTAAATTAGCTTAAACTTTGTTAGTTGATGACCATACCTGGGCGTGGGGGTTGGGGGTATGCACCATATGTGGGGGGGGCACTAAAGTTCTGAGGGGGGGTGCAAGATTTTTTCTAAGGTCATAAAATGGCCTTAAAAGTGGTGGTATATTAGCATCAAAAAATTGCGTAAAAAACAGAAAAAATTTTCAAAAATTGAAATCTAAGGGGGGTGCATACCACACCTGGGCGTGAAGGGGGGTTTGCGGGGTATGCACCCACCCAGAAACCAACATACCCCCCAGAAATCAAAATACCCCCAGAATTCAATTTTTGAAAATTTTTTCGCAATTTTTTGATGCCAATGGATAGTGCTTGATGAGAAACGTCGAAAAATGGTGTTTTTATCGCCATACCACCATTTTTAAGGCCGTTTTTTGACCTTCAAAAAATCTTGCACCCCCCAGAATTTTCTTGCTGCCCACGTATGGTGCATACCCCCTACTCCCCCCACGCCCAGGTATGGTATGCACCTCTTAGAATCCAAAATACCCCCAGAATTCAACCTTTGAATTTTTTGTTTTTTCGCAATTTTTGATGCCGATGGATAGTGCTCGATGAGAAACGTAATATGGTGTTTTTTCGCCATAATACAATTTTAAGGGTACACTGGATAGAATTCGTTTCTGAATTTTGAGGTTTTACTTTAATTTTTGAGGTTTTTTGGCCAGTGATTTGAGGTTTTTGAAAATTTGGGTTGGCAACACACCTGGGCGTGGGGGGGTTTGGGGGGGGTATGCATCCCCCCCCCAGAAACTAAAATACCCCCCCAGAAATCAAAAATACCCCCCCAGAATTCAATTTTTGAAAATTTTTTTCGCTTTTTTCGCAATTTTTTGATGCCAATGGATAGTGCTTGATGAGAAACGTCGAAAAATGGTGTTTTTATCACCATACCACCATTTTTAAGGCCATTTTTTGACCTTCAAAAAAATTTTGCACCCCCCCCCAGAAATTTCTTGCTGCCCACGTATGGTTGGCAACACTGGGCATAGCGTGTTAAGCTTAGGTTTACTATATTTGATGAGATTTTTACATTAATTACCTCATCTCACACACTTTACATAAAGCATGCAGTGCCTGTCTCCATAGAAAAGGCACACCGTTTATTAGAGGGTGCTGCTGTTTATCAATTTCTTCACCCAGAAAGTGCGCAAAAGCCATTCATTGGCAGCAGCCAAATTCTGGGGGTCTGATGAGGCAGAATTACCGAAAATAACAGCACCAGAAATTTAATGCTGGGGCCCTGCAGATTGGGGGGTCGCCGGATTCTGGGGGTTCAGATCCCTCATGCCAATGAGTGATTCCAGCTGAGTCCAAAAAATATTGGAAAATATCAAGAATTAGCGGATACAAAAGAATAAATTTGACAGATATACATTGGTGGGATAACTTGTAAATGTTATCGGTTTGACGACTTAAGTAAAAATTTTATTCACCGGAAATCATGTTGAGTATATATATACCTATCTTTGTACATAATGTCCGTTGGGAACGATTGTAGTCTGGTGCACATAACTTTGTGCATAAATTATGAGAGTTTCATCGACAGGAAGCCGAGGGTTGTGATAATTATGTATCAGATCAATGCTATAATCTCAATCTGTCAGCTTATTGTTGGACATAGTTTTCGAATTTATGACCGAAATTGTGTGAAACAGACTATAGGTATGCCAAAGACAGTAGTTTGGAACGCTTGTGTAATATTGCTTTATATTTGAGCGCACGTTAACGACTAATTTACGTGGAAGACAATTTTTGCATAAGGATGATTTGATATATGCTAGTGGGATTGCCAAAAATCGTGGTGACAAGATTGGTGAATTCAGATTTGGTTCAAGCATAGTCTTGTTTTTCGAAGCGCCAAAAGATTTCAAGTTCCATGTGGAACTAGGACAACGAATAAAGTTTGGCCAGGCGCTAGGATCGTGCTAACTTTAACATGACGCGTGTGCGAGTATCATTCTATTCACGCTGTGCATTTTTGTATTTATACTCGTCGCAGGTGATTTGTCAGACTGGAAACATTTCCATTTCTTCATTGTTTTGTTGCCCAGCCAGTTGATGTTATATATTCTTTATTTTTGCAATCCATCAATAAAACAGCTACATGCACACCTGGGCGTGGGGGTTTGGGGGGTATGCACCACCCCTCCTGAGAAACCAAAATTCCCCCTCCCAGAAATGAAAATACTCCCCCCCAGAATTCAAATTTTGAAAATTTTTCTGTTTTTTTCCGCAATTTTTTGATGCTCATGGATAGTGATCGATGAGAAACGTTGAAAAATGGTGTTTCTTTGCTATACTACCATTTTCAAGGCCATTTTGTAAATTCAGGCCGCTCCGTGTCTACTGATTCAACATGGGAACGGGGCGACGTTGTCAGGTTCGGGGAACGCAACGCTTTACTCTTATGCTATTAAAAGATGCTTTAGGTGAATGACCTAAGGGTTGGGTGATCTCTAATTTCATATAAAGTAAGTTATTTAATTTTACTTACGATGGATAGCTGACGATCCAAAACAAAGACGAAATATGTATAATTGAATAAAATTGCTGGCTGTAATGCGAGGAAATCGGCAAAAGGCGTTGCTAATTAGTCGATGACTCAAAAAGGTACTGAGCCCTTTTGCCACTTTAATCCAAGTTTTATACTTTTCTTGGAGTCATGCAGTCTAGCAGGCAAATGGATTAACGTTAAGCTTAATCCTGACAGGTCGGAGCAAAATATTTTTTAGTGATTAATTGCACAGTCTTGCGTGCGCCAAAATGCCCGGCAAACTCATCATCGCCACTGTATGTACACTTATACCTGGCGTTGCAAACGCCTCTATGTACTTAGTAAAATAGTCGATAGAGACTATTATGTATTTGTTTCCGTTTTTGGTAAGATTTAGCAGTCCTATGCAGTCAACTGCGACCCTTTCGAATGATCTTGATGATGAAAACTCATAAATGATGGAGCTATACATTGAATGATAATGCATTACTTTGTTCATTTATTCACTAATGTCTATGTCATTTCATTAATTACAAGTATGTTAACCTTTATGCACTATTTAGAAGGCATTTTCTATATTTTGCTTCAACCTATGCCTTAAAATAGCATTAAAAATAAATATCACAAGAATTGCTAAATATATATGCATAGTCATTACAGCCAAAAGGTACAAACACTCCAGCAGCCTATTTGGAGCAAGCGGATGGCATTCGTATAAAGACTAAGCGTAAAAAAGTGGTTCGTACAAAATATAAAGGGTAGGGAGGCAGTACATAAAATTAGAATAGGATTGTATATTTCATGGATGAAAAATAAGCAATTGACTTTTGATTAAAAAATACGTGGGGCATGCGATATAATGATACTCGTACCTAGGTATTTACATATTTCAAGGCTTAGGCTTTGTGAATATTTCATATACACCTATACGACTTGGAATGTCAAAATGTTTGAAGATTTCATGACAAATAGATGCATCTAACTTTTCGTCTTTCTGTGCGTTACCTTGCCTTACAAAATTTTTTTGAACAAAGGAGAAGGGGCGGCCATGCCCCTTAAATATCAGATAGGCTTAGGCCCACACCTGGGCGTGGGGGGTTTGGGGGTATGCACCCCCCAGAAACCAAAATACCCCCCCCCAGAAATCAAAATACCCCCCAGAATTCAATTTTTGAAAATTTTTTTCGTTTTTTTCGCTATTTTTTGATGCCAATGATGAGAAATGGTGTTTTTATCGCGTTTTTCTTCGAGAAACGTCGAAAAATGGTGTTTTTATCGCCATACCACCATTTTTAAGGCCATTTTTTGACCTTCAAAAAAATCTTGCACCCCCCCAGAATTTTCTTGCTGCCCACGTATGCTTAGGCCCGTTTCCAAAATCCGGCCAAGAGGGGCGGTCGTATGTGTTTTCGGAAAAAATTTTCCCAACTCGAAAAGCTATTAAACTGTCATTTTTTGGTAGCGCTTGGGTCAAAATATAAAAATACTTCACATCGGGCGATGAGCGCTGAAAATTTGAAGTTTTGAGACAAGGGCGTGCAATTTTTCTATCTTTCTTTGCGTTCTATCCTTCAAAATTTTTCTAGGTTAAGCCGCCCTCCCCGGCTCTGCCTACGTCCTACCTAGCTTATCACATTGTTTTTGCTTTTGCCAGCCATATACCTGCTTAGATTATCAAAAATTATCTATTTCCTTACTTCCCTTTATCCGTTGTATCATCCAGGAGCACTAGCTTGGCTGCAGGAAACGGGAGTCACGGTAGATAGATAGCAATAAGTCCATATTTTTCAGCAAAATTTCATCGTTTTCATCATCAGAGCTCTGGTTCATTGTCATGCTGAGCGCTTTCATTTAAATTTAATTTTCAGGGAGCCTAATCGAGCTACATCAACTGGCATGGTGGTGTTGAGAGCGGAAGAAACAGCAAAGGCAATTGTGTGGCGGCACAATTCGCGAACAGGAAATCCAATAAAAAACGAGTCGGCTACAGTAATAATCGCTATTAATTGATCTGCCATTTTCTGGCACGGAAAAGGTCATTTGAAATGAAACAGACTGTGGCAGCACACCTGGGCGTGGGGGGGTTGGGGGTATGCACTCCCCCAGAAACCAAAATACCCCCCCCCAATTCAATTTTTGAAAAATTTTTTTCGTTTTTTTCGCAGTTTTTTGATGCCAATGGATAGTGCTTGATGATAAACGTCGAAAAATGGTGTTTTTATTGCCCTACCACCATTTTTAAGGCCATTTTTTGACTTTCAAAAAATCTTGCACCCCCAGAATTTTTTGCTGCCCACGTATGTGTGGCAGTAATTTTCTGGTGCACTGGTTTGTGTAGAGATGGCTCTACAACCCGTTTTTGCCGCGTTGGTTCAACGCGAAATTCCATTTGTTTTGTGCTATGTTGTACATACATTCCGATGACTGTTTGCCCCAGATGCTCAATTTTGTGCTTAATTTCCATTTGCACGTACGCAACCACTCAGCGTAATGCTTTAGTGCGTCGCCCGGGACTACCTTCCCTCCAAAAATTATCATATCTTCATTTCCTTTCCCACACATATTTTCAATAAAAATCCGGGATAGGAAAATGGGCACTCGGGCTTAATGCGACTTGAGTACGAATTGATATGTGTGCTATCATATCATATGTGTGTTAAAACTCCATATGTGTGTGTCTCATATTCGTGCCTATTTCGTTTGTACATTCTTTACTGTAAGCTTTGCCCATAGGCCTATTGTTATTCTCGTAGATCCATTTGGCGTTTCTTTGTCCGCGTTTGATAGGCCTCTTTTTCGTATCATTTAAAACTGCGTGTGAGCGCAGTTTTGACGATCATTCCAGCACTTTAAGAATTTTTCATTTTTACATTGAGCTTTGAGCCTTTTTACGCCAGCTTGTACGCTGTGCATCATTTTCTTTTACATGCGTCGATTAGTCTCCGCACGTTTATCCCTGTTGTTTTTCCCTGAGTGGCTGCAGGGAAATCTCGTCATTTTTGTCGCGTAGTGGGCAGGCTTTTTTCGCCCCTACTCATTGGCTATTTTATTTGTGTGCCTTCACGGCATTTGTTGTATGCCGTTGGTGGGCTACGTGCCCTCGTAATTACAGTGTTGTTTTTAACCGATTAGCGTTACACGACAGTCGGCAGCATGCATCTACATGCTGTCGCGTTTTTTATTGCTTCATAATTTTCTGTCCAAAGATATTGTAAAAATTAATTATTTAATTAACGATGTTGGGCTCGGTTGAATTTCCGTGCTGTTGAATTCTGTTCTTGTGCTACACTACATTAGGAACCCTCAATATTTTCAAGCACTGGAATTTGGTCCCAAAACAAGTTAAATAATAATCTTTTTGAGCCCTCAATTAGGTTTCCGGGGAACTTATGTACATTATTTAGGTACTTAATCTCAAAAGGCGTTAAGTAAGTAAGTTTCATTAGGTGCGTGCATAGAGGGCCGGGCTATCTTGATAGGCCGGGCCTTACCCCCGAGTTGCCTTTTGTGCGAGCGCGTGAGCTTAAGCTAGGGTGTAAGTAAGCAAGTGGGTGTTGCTTCCAGCCTACACTTACTTTGGAGGTCATTCACGACGACTGGCCGAGCTAACATTGTTTCATTTTCTGCCTAAAAAATTTCAAAAATTTTTTCCACTTTGTGTAACCATATTGTGTTCGTGTGCATTCTTAAAATTTCACTGTTTGTGTGCATTATTGACTCTATTGTGTTAGTGTGCATATTTTTTCTTGGTCGAGATTGGGGTTGTGACATAAATTTTTTGTCCTGATCTTAATCTCAATTGTCTGTCATGCCAGGCAAAAAACTAGCAGGAAAAATAACCAAAACGGGGAAGAAAACCCCAGATAAGTCGCCTAAGCAGGCTAATACTCCGAAATCATCTAGAAGTGTGTCAAATGACTCAGATTCAGATCATAGCGCCAGTGCACAAAATTGTGCAAGCGCAGACAGCGTTGTGGATACAAATCAAACGCTAGGTGTCCAAACTCAGGACAACAGTGTTGACTCTCCGATAGATAATCAAGTTGCAAACGATGACAATATCACTCTTTGTCAAATTTTGAATGAAACGACGATTCCTAATCTGCAACGATCGGTTTCTGACACAACTGTGAATCGGATAACCGAAAATGGCAATTCAAATAATCTTTTTAGTGCATTGTTTGCACATATGCAAGATTTAGAAAATCGGCTTGAACGTATAGCCGTTGAACATGTGCATGCACAATTGCAAAATGCAAACTCTGCAAACCCTGATTTGCAGCCTAATGAGCCACAACCGGTTCCCAACGTCACTGCAAACGCGGACCAGCAGCATTTAGCTCGCTTTGCAAATGCTGACTCGGATTTGCGCATGCAGCTTGCAACGTCAACGCCCATCCGTCATTCGTCTGTTCCAGTGCTTCCTAATCAGCAAATCGCGTCGCGTTTATCGCATCCTACCATCTCTGTAAACACTGAACAGCAACGTTTAGCTCATTTTGCAAATGTTGAACTGTCTCCACGAGTACAGATCGTTTCGCCAGCCGTTCCGCCGGTAGCGAACCAAGCTAATCCCGTAAATGCTGAACTACCGCCACTTCATGCGATGCATATTCCGCAGAATCAAATTTTTGTGCCAAATACAGGTACAGTGATCCCGCTGGATCAGAACCCGCCTCAGAATCAACAGAACCAAAGAGTTCACTATCCTGATCAAGCTACTGACTCTCCGCCAGAAAGTCCCAGGCGTCATAGATCTTCTTCAAGACGTTCATGGCATTGCCACCGTGACACGTCATCTGATAGCTCAGAGAATACAGGTATTTGCTACCTAGCCAATTCTATGAATAGAGGTCCATTTTTGCAACAAATATATTTCACGATAGCCAATAAGAAGTTTTTAAGGTGAAAAAACAGATATTTGTGGATTTTTTCACAAACTTGAGCGATTAGCAAATGGCTATAGAATTGATGAAAGATGGTGTTTAGATTTGTTGCAATCGTTTTTCGATACCTATACGACTAGATTGTTTCGCTCCCTACCCAACAACATTCGCGAATCTTATGAACTCACGAAACAAACATTAATTACAGAGTTTTGTCCAATCGACTCAGATACATTGTTTGATAGATTTCTTGAGCAAAAACAGCACTCATTGGAGTCTGTGAACGCTTATTTTTTGGCGTTATGCAAAGATCTCATTTGAGCTCAACCAGAAATTCAAGTTAATTTGATAGCTTTTGAGAAAATGCTCCATCATCAACTCAGAAAAAGGATGAATCCAGATATCACGAGAAAAGCTTACAAAAGAGTGCCTGAAGCACCGCTTCAAGATTTTCTTCATGCTGCGCATTGCATAGAGTTTGCGAACCTATAGTATGCTTCAGCTAAGCAGCCTACGCCGTATTTACCAGCAACAGCCGCTGCAGCATCCAGTAGCGTGTTGCCAAAAAATAATTTTTGGCGTTCAACGTATAGTCAAAATGAGACCCACCGTCAATCTTCGTCTTTTCGTCAATGGCGTCCAGAGACATCTAATGCTTTAGCGCAACAATATTGCGTGTATTGCAAACACATGGGCCACACCAGAGATGAATGTTTTCGGCGTCAGCAAAACAACAACCAAAATTACCGCAACAGCAAAGCTCACAATCCTAGTGAGTATGCGAATCAATATCGTAGCCAATCCAGGCCAATGTTTCAAAACAACTCATCATCGTGGCCATCGAACTACCTTACTCCCTATAATTCTCGTGTGTTTCAAAACTCACAGTATCCATCTACGTCTCAATATTACGACTCCGGTCAAGATTTTTGACGTCCGAGCAATGATTTTTGGCAAAATTACAGTAATCGCCAGACTTACCATAATCCCCACAGTAATTTGCGATACTATGACAATGAAAGAAATATGTATGCAAACAATCGTTTTGCAGAACATTCTCAGAATTATCGCCAGTTGAATAACGCGTATCGACAATTTCCGCAGCAACCTATGCATTTGAACCCCCTGGCAGTTACGTATTTGGTATCTTCCACACCCACCGTTACGTTTCCCCCACCGCAACCGACCCAATCGTTGTCTAATAACAAAAACATCATAACTTTGTCTGTCTCGACTTCCAAAAATTTAGAACAGCTTTTTGCATCTCAAGCTTTTCTCAAAGAATATCATCGCTTACAGAAACGTTTAGCAGTCTACAAAAAGCTAAACTCGCAAGTCAAAACTCAGGATGCAGCTAATAAAACTGTTGTCAGCCATGCATCTACAAATTTGCCTACAATATTAGCAGAAATCAACGGAATAAAGCTCCCTGCGTTAATTGAGAAGGATCGCAAGTCACAATGATGACCACAAGCGCTTTCCTGCATTTAGGTTTCAAATTGCCACCAAAGCAAGCAGCGCATGTTATCCACGGAATTGGAAAAATGACAGCAACCGTGCGTTTCACCTATATCATGCACATCACAGTCGCAGAACAAACCACCCCGGCTGTTGTCTTAGTCATCGATGACTTACCGGAAGATTTGCTTCTAGGCTTCGATTTTTGCAAACAAGCTTTACTTTTCACCAACACAGTCGAAGATTGTGCTTTTTCCAATGGTTTTCGTGTCAAATTACTATCCGCAAATGACAAAAAACATTTACGCATAAACCCTGATACGCAAACTGCGTGTCCAGTTTGTGCTCATATAACTGTTACCGAATCAATTGTCTTTCAACCGCGTTCACAAAGTTGTGACGCCTGGATATGTTTGTTGTGGTCAATTCAATGACGAAATTGCTCTTTTCGAACCTGATAATGATTTCATGCTAAGCAAATCACTGTTTGTCGCACCAGCTATCATCAATACATCAGTTCCTGTTTTCCCACTTCGCGTCTGTAACACGTCTAAATCACCTATCACCATAGATATTGAAGAATTCATAGGTTCTTTAATGACCAAAGCTGAAATCATGTCTCATGTCGCCCTATCTGACGATAGAGCGCCCAAACTTTTTGCATCGATCAACAAAGTCTTAAATGGTTCGGCAATAAATGCCCATCAGCAACAGCATGTTCGTGATTTGTGCCAGCGTTTTTTCCTCAATTTTTGCCTTAAAAGGAGAACCTCTAGGCAGAACGCCACTGATGAAACATCATATAGACACGGGTGATAGCGCCCCAGTCACAGGAAAAGCATATCGCGTTGAACATTCGCGTCGAAAAGCAATGCAAGCAGTTATTGACAAAATGTTAGCTGATAAAGTGATTCGTCCAACTACAAGCCCATGGGCTAGTCTGTTATTCCTCATCGGTAAAAAGGATGGTTCTTTGCGTCCAGTTGTAGACTATCACTAAGTGCTCGTGACCAGTATGATTGGGAACAGTATCCCCCATTTGCGTTGTTTGCTTATTGAGCAACGCCTCAAGCCTCGACAAATTTATCGCCATTTGTCTTACTTTATGGTCGAGAGCCATCTTTTCCATTAGATATTCAAATCTTGAATGATTTAACCCTTGATCCTGAATCACCTAACCAAGTTGAAGCATACTTAGCCAGCCTAGTTCACTCCCTATGTGACTTACATGAGGCTGCAGCCACTAATTTAGCGAAAGCGCGTATGCATCAGAAGCGACAATATGATAAAAATGTTTCCGAGACAACTTTTTTGATTAACGATATCGTTTATCTGAATAACAAAGCAGTTATTCCATCAAACCAAGGCAAACTTGCTCCTAAGCAAGTGGGTCCATATCGTATCACCTAATTGCCAACTTCCAAAACAGCTCGGATTGTCTATATTCACAATCCACTTGTGACTCACTTACTTCATCGAAATAGGTTATTGCAATCGCCAAAATTGCCGTTTTCCGATTTAATTTCGGAGAAACGCGCATATATTCCAGGCAATATCATACTAGTTCAGGTCCCATGTTGTCCCGTTTGCCCTGGGATAGTCATAGATTTCTCAGAATTACCAGCTAGTGAACGCCATAAAAAGGAATGCGTTCCCGTCCATTTACTTCTTATGTCTAAGTCCAATCATGCGGTTCCCCTAAATAACATTTACCCTTTTTCAGAACCCTATTTTACACAACTATGTCCAACAAACCGTCAGAAAACTTGGATAACAACCGTCCAGAGTTCAAATGCAACAGCCACACGCCGTCCAATGTCACAGAATTCCTCACAGCCTTGCATGCGGCAGCTGCACGCTTGCAGCTATGCTCAGGACCTACGGGTCAAGCAAGAGTCTCCATTTGTTGGGCGTGCCGGCTTCATTGCCAATATAGCGCCTGTAAGCCCGCGTGCTGAACCTCAGCGTTATTGTTGTATCATGGCTCAACGTCATTGGTATTTTGAGCATTTTGGCAGAGCGCCACTGACTGCGCCATATGTCCCAGCCAGCGATATCCGTGTAGTTTTTGTAGATTTGCCCGCAGAGTCATATGCGGCCATTGTCGCTATTCTTGTGCCAATGAATGCCTTAAATGGTCGTTTTCTTTTTGGCTTCGACTCAGAGTTTGTTAATGATCGCGTTTACATGCCATATTCCCAATGGGATGATCAGTATCGGGCCATAAGTGCCACGCATCACGATTCAAATGGTCCATTTGTCCGTTTCATTAAAATTGCGACAATTTGCGGTCAAGTTTTTGTGTGGGACGTCGCACAGTTCCCACTTCCACCTTTTGACCTACATGAGTTACTCGCCATTCAACTATCCAATGTTGCCTTAGCTTGCCACGGATCAGATAACAATCACATTGCATACTTTCATGTGTATGTGACACGTCTTTTGCTTGGGAACACTATCAGCAAAATCGCCATCAGCGTCAGAGGCACCGCAAGTTATTCGAACGCAACATGTTCGAGGCTCACATAATTGATACTCTTCCGCTCGCAAATAATTTCACTAGAGTTGTGGCAACCACTCCGGGAAATCATCATCTTCAAATGCTTTTACAGTATATGTTCAATCTCCAAATTTGTCAGTCAGCCAGAACGGCAGTAGGTCAAGCTTGGCATTGATCTCCGTTGCCAGATCGGATGGTTCAATATCTAATCACCAATCCACTCAGTGCTCTGGATCTGTATCTTTTGATAGTACATCATGCAGTTGATCGCTCATATATCGCTCTAATGGCTCCGACCAATAGAGAGCAATTCGCCGGAGATGAAATGTCCGGAAATCAAAAAGCCGACAAGGATCGAAAATTTGATATGCCTTTGGCTCAAGCCGGCTCAATGCCTGCTAAATCTAAAGCAGAGCTTGCCGAGAGAATCAAACACAGAGATATTGCAGAACAGAAAAAGAAAGAAAAGGCTGAAGAATTCAAAAAGGGAAAATGCGATCGTAGACATTCTAACTCTAGCTTCGATGAGAGCGCAGAAGACTATGAAGAAGATGATAACGAATCAGACATCAAAATGGTGCAACCAGCTTTCACATTAGCACCAGAAGCGTTGCAAGAATCAACTGCATCTTTGTCTCAAACTCATTTTGTCCCTGCACCTCCGTCTACTGACAATGATCAGCGCACAAGTGCGCCAACTTTTGTCTCACGGCCAGATACAGAGCCAAAATATCCTGATAAAGTCTACGAAAATGAGGAAGAAGCCCTTGACTATGATGAAGAAGTTTTTGAAGTTGTTGACAAAGCTTCCGGAAGTCCAATTGCAGATGTAGCAGAGCCTCCGCAAACATCTCAGCCAGCAATCACAGCTGAAGAAGAAATTATGATGCAAGATCAGCCGACTTGCAGTTACAAATATCTGATTGTACTGGAAGGCAAAATGAAAGGAAAAAGCGATCATATTCGAAAATTGGAAGATGAGTTTGCTCAAGCTGTCCACAAAAGATTTTTCAAAGATTTAGAGGTTGTGGACGAGTATCACGAAGAACCAAAGGAACGTGCGCCACTGTCGCTTAATCAGCAACAAGCACAAGAATATGCCCAAAAACGAGATTTCTTTGTGAGCCAGGCAGCTGAACATGCCTATTGCATGTACACAGAAGATTTCCGAGCTCATCTTGTCAACCTTTTGGGACAAGAATTCGCCAATCCGCTGATTGAAACTCTAATTGCAAACAAAAACGAGCATATCAAATGTATTTCAACTAGTTTCAACATTGTATATCAGGCCGACGAGCAACAATCATTGCCTCGAGTTGTGCTAAGCGGTCAGCAATCTATGCAAAATATGTCAATCGAAATTCGACCGGCTTTGCCAATTCCGTTCCTCAGCAAATTCACGCAACATCCGCGTCCTTTCTACAATGATTCGACTTTTTGTCTAACTCGATTCTACGTCACGACCGGTTCAATGGTCTATGAAGTTGTTTTAGAGTTCGTAGCTAATCATCCAAGGTTGCTAGAACCGCCTCAAGTTGAGCGTCGAGCTAACTACACACTTCCATCGGAATTTTTCCGCATTGTCTTACGCCTTCGCCCGACCTTCATGCTCCTTTGGCTTTAACAATTTGCCAAATGGCTGATATTTTCAATTCAATGAACGAATTTTTCGAAGAATACAAGTCAACTTTCCGTTTCATTCCGTCTTTTCAATCTACGACTTTCATGTCTGCGCCACTACTTCTTCAATTTCTCGACAATCGGTTTTTAAGATTCCAATTTTGGTATTATGAAGCTCGGCTTGGCGCATGGTTGAACAACTTCGACGAATGCTTAGATCAATTTTTGTGGAAAGAGCTTTCAATCCGTTTCCAAAAGAAGTTTTCATCAAGCTTCCTGAAATTATTGAGACAACTACAGACTTATTCACAGCACATGAGCGAATCCAGTTAATTCAATTGCAAATGGATCCGCCAATCACGTGTCCACTTGTTTTTCCACGCTATGCCGCACACCAACGAATCCAAGGTTACTTAGAAGTAACTCTTCCCGGCCAGTTAGAAGAAGTTCGCAATCGACAAAGTAACCGCGACGCGTCTGCGACTCGTATGGATGAGTCGCCCACAAAAACGCGTCAATGCACCGTCGATTTATCTATTGAAGGTCAAATCGCTTTACATCGTCGTCGCATGGAGCAAGTGACAAGACCGTAGGTCTACGCAGGCTATTGAGGAAACGCCACAATCGTACCATATTTGCCGTACTACCAATTTTGCTATTACATCTACGTTTCGTCAGCCAAACATTTTGTCACAACCTACTGAACGTCTTACGTTGCATCAACGTCATAATAATTGTGTCAAATGTAGTCGTCAGTTATGTCGCACCGTCAGAGCCAAACGAGCAGCTTCGCAAACTTCTGCTCAACCATTGGCCCAACTGTCTGCTTTGGGCCGTAGTATTCCACGTCCGTCGCGTTTAGACAATCATCGCCATCGCGATTCCGCTGCGCTGCATCACCCAGCCCTGATGACTGTATCTGTGCCACACGTTTTGGTTACGCAATCGCAGGATCGTTATCCTGTCCAGCAGCATATTGCCATGCCGCATTTTATGCTTATTCCGTCATGAGGAAACAACTGCGCCCATTCTATATCGCGCATTACACCAAATTATTTGCACACAACTGACGGTCGTCATACCGCTCAGTCTTATTTGCCTCACAATCAACTGGATCACCGCACTTGACTATTTGCTAATTGTTTGATTTCGCTGTGCCAGGACGACGTACTGACTGCCAGCAGTTTGTATATTTTTTGTTTGATTTGTTTTATCATTTTTTCTGTAAATTTTTTCTCTTACTAGTTAATTTTCCTGCAGCCACTTTTTCCCAATTTTTTCTCTCCACCTTAGGACCTTTTTTCTTACAATCTTTTACATATCTCCGTTATTCATTATTTTCCATGTATATTTTTATTTTGCTGTATACTTTTCTGATTTTATTCCCAAAAACATATTTGTTATTTCATTGTATTTGTCTGTCTTTGATTCATTTATTGTCCTTGTCCATATGTGTTCTCAATTTGTCCATAATTTGAGCCTTTCATACTCAATACTAATTAAGCCAAGTGACCTGCCCTCCTATCATAAATTATTTTTTCAATCAAAATTCTCCGGGTCCCGGGCAAACAGTCAATTCCGTACGTTGCACAAAACCACGTTGTCTACGCATCGTCGACGCACCGTTTTTTGTCTCCCGCTGCTCAATTGTTTGACGTAGCCGTACATCATCCCGTACATTTTCATGCATACGTTTTGTGCATAAAAATATGTCAGCATCCTGCTTTGATCTGCTGACACGAATCGATAATTGCCCGACTCCACGCTGTGGCTGTATTTTCGCAAAAAGTTTATGCACAAATGTTTTTGCGCATAAAAATTTGCACTGCATGCAAATTTTTCTTGATATCCGGGGGAGTGTAGAGATGGCTCTACACCCTGTTTTTGCCGCGTTGGTTCAACGCTAAATTCCATTTGTTTTGTGCTATGTTGTACATACATTCCGATGACTGTTTGCCCCAGATGCTCAATTTTGTGCTTAATTTCCATTTGCACGTACGCGACCACTCAGCGTAATGCTTTAGTGTGTTGCCCGGGACCACCTTCCCTCCAAAAATGATCATATCTTCATTTCCTCTCCCACACATATTAATAAAAATCTGGGATAGGAAAATGGGCACTCGGGCTTAATGCGACTTGAGTACGAATTGGTATGTGTGCTATCATAGTTGTTTTTCTTTTTGTGCGTCGAGTAGTCTCCGCACATTTATCCCTGTATTTTTCCCCTGCGTGGCTGCAGGGAAATCTCGTCGTTTTTGTCGCGTAGTGGGCAGGCTTTTTTCGCCCCTACTCATTGGCTACTTTATTTGTGTGCCTTCACGGCATTTGTTGTATGCCGTTGGCAGGCTACGTGCCCTCGTAATTACAGTGTTGTTTTTAATCGATTAGTGTAACACGACAGTCAGCAGCATGCATCTTCATGCTGTCACGTTTTTTATTGCTTCATAATTTTCTGTCCAAAAATATTGTAAAAATTAATTATTTAATTAACGATGTTGTGCTCAGTTGAATTTTCGTGCTGTTGAATTCTGTTCTTGTGCTACACTACATTAGGAACCCTCAATATTTTCAAGCACTGGAATTTGGTCCCAAAACAAGTTAAATAATAATCTTTTTGAGTCCTCAATTAGGTTTCAGGGGAACTTACATTATTTAGGTACTTAATCTCAAAAGGGGTTAAGTAAGTGAGTTTCATTAGGTGCGTGCATAGAGGGCCGGGCTATCTTGATAGGCCGGGCCTTACCCCCGAGTCACCTTTTGTGCGAGCGCGTGAGCTTAAGCTAGGGTGTAAGTAAGCAAGTGGGTGTAGCTTCCAGCCTACACTTACATTTGTTATGCTGGCAGAGGTCGCGAGAGTTACAGTAAGCTGTGATTTCTTTAGTCACATGTTTCCAAAAATATTTTTTGGTGATTGATCGCACAGTCTTGCATGCGCCAAAATGCCCCGCAAACTCATCATCATGGTGAGCTTGAATAATAATTGGTACGATTATGGTTGGGATCACCATTCTTCTTGTCTTTTCATCGATTTTGTAAAGCGTTTCGTCTTCGATTAAAAATCCTTCAGGATATTTTCCTTCTAGAAAAAAGCTTTGCAACTCTGGTCTTCTTTCTGTAAGGCACTAATCCCTCCTACTGGTTTAGACCGCTGGGGGTTTGGGTCTGTCTTTTCTGCCTGTACTACCTTTATTTCGTACTTTTCTGCATTCTTTTGCTCCATTCTATTTTTGTCAATGTTAAAATGATTGTTTCCCGTGGGTTGGGTAGACGAGACGGCGAATCTGCATTTTGATTCATTATTCCTCTCAGTGGTAGATACTACGTCAATTTTTATCCCTGCAATAGCAAGTCCCCATCGAGTAATTCTTGCTGAGGGGTTTGGTTTTTCAAGAATCGATTTTACTGCCGTATGATCCGTTTCTACAGTAACTTCCTGCTGGTACAGATATGGTCGAAAGTATTTGATAAATTCAACAACTGCAAGTGTCTCAAGTTCTGTTACTGAATAATTCTTTTTAAGTTTTCATTAGGGTGCGACTGGCGTAAGTTACAGTTGGGGACTCAACTAATGTCCCTCATCCGTTTGTTTTTTTCATTTTTTGCATCGATATTCAAACATTTCCATCCGTTTTTTCCAAGCGGTTTATTTTTTCAACCAAATGGAAATTTCAACTGGCGGCTAAGATTAAAGCTTTTCGATATCAAAACAAATGCTGTCAATCAATGAATCAATTGTCTGCTCGGATCATACTGTAGTCTAGTGTACCACTGCACGCGCACAGTCCTAAATTGCATTAAATATGACCTCTCTAGTTCATCACTATAACGCGCCTAAAATACATAAACATTGATTTTATTTGATGCGCAATCATAGGTAGCGCGTTAGCGCGTACCTATAATATACTTGGGTACCCCCAACACCTGGGCACCCCCCTACAGCTATAACGGGACACTTCTGGAAGGTGCGGTTTTTTTAAAAGAAAGATAATAAAAAAATTCGCTGCCCGTGTTTTTTTGTTTTTCTTGAAACTCAAAATTGACTGTGTAAAGAAGGTGTAAAGTTTTTGTGTAACGTTATAACATAGGACAAATTTTGGGACCTTTTTACTGCGGCATGTGGACAACTGAGTATTGATGACTCGAAGGATTGAACAGAATAGGATAATAGAGGGATAAATTCTACAGATGACACTTTTTTTGTTTTTTGAAATTCGCATTATTTATCGAACGGCAGTGTAAAGAGTGCGAAAATCTGGGGGTGAAAAAGCACTTTTTGGTCGAGTTTTCAACCTTCCTATGTCCGATACTAACTCCGGTTATGAGGTTTTTAAAATGTTTTCTGACAGAAATGTAGAGCGGATCAAGGGCTACATTCTGCATATAAGCAAAGTCTTCTATGCTCTATGGTGAGTTAGATCCTGGGGTTTAAAGTTTACACTCTAGTGGATGGTGTAAAAAAATGGATTTTAACTAAGATTTCTCTGCCAAATTTTTCCGCTTATGAGTCAGTGCAAATCGAAGACAGCATTAATAAAGTGCCTCACAGGGGCTAAACATCGCAGCAAACCGCATTTAAAAAAACGCAATATTGAGTTATTTATGGGGGTGTAAAGTTCGAAATCAGAGGTAAAAAATGGGCTAAAAAACACGTTTTTTCCGAAGTTTGATTGATAAATCATGCCAAATAATTTTTGCAACAGAATTTTGGCACACAGGAATGTACTACGATTTAAAAGCTACAAATTGTACCAAACCGAATTTCTTTAAACTCAATGGGGAGTTCGGTACGGAATTTTAAAGTTTACAGTGTTCTAAATGGTGGAAAATACGTTTTTGTTGCGTTTTTTGTTCGCCACTTTCTCCGTCCAGAAGTCGGGATAAGTCTAATAGAATAAAAATAAAGTGCTTTATATCGGGTGCATGTTAAAGCAAATTGTCTATACATTAATATTTAGCGAGTGTAAAGTCAAAAATTTGGAGTTTTAAATGCGTTTCTGTCTTGTTTTTTCTGCCTGCTTCTCCGGTTACGAGTCAGGGACACGTTTATCAAGTCTAGAAATGGACCAGGAATCAAATTTGATATGCCAGTCTGGCGCATATGTTTACACTCTACGGTGTTGTAAAGTAGTTTACACCAATTGTTAGTTTGCCCATAGAACATTATGTAGACTTAATTTTTTCATAAATATTAATCGTAATATCGGAACAATATCAAAATTACGAATCTGACTAAAATCTTCTTTACACTAGGTGTTTACATGAAGTTTACACTACATATATATTTATCTTCGTTTTTGAGCATTCCTGAAACCTAATTTTTCTTGGAGCCTAGAAGTTTTCAAAGGATCAAATGTGAGACGTCACGTAGGCGCGTTTGTTTACATCCAACAGTGATGTAAAGTAGTTTACATTCATTGTTTATATGTCCTCAGACCATTGTAGAGACATAATTTTTTCATGAATGTTGATCATAATATCCGAGTAATTTTTTACACTGCATGTTAGCCTTTGTTCTATAGCATTGCAAAAATCGAAATTTTTTCCTGAGATATAAAAATTTACAGGGAATGAAATATATACGTCAATTGGGCGCGCTTGCTTACACTCAGCAGTATTGCAAAGTGGTTTAAACCTAATGTTTATTGTCTTTAAAACATTATGGAGACTCATTTTTCCATAAATGTTGAAAGAAATATCGGAGCAATATCAAAATTACGAATCCGACTAAAATATTCTTTACGCTATGTGTTTGTGTAAAGTTTACGTTACGTGTTAACCCTAATTCGATAGACTTGCAGAGACTTTGTAACTGAAGTCAAGAAATTTTCAAGGATTCATATGTGAGACATCAATTAAGTGAGTTTGTTTACCCTCAAAAGTAATCTAAAGTGATTTAAAAATTATGTTCAAGTGTCCTTAGATCATTGAAGAGATGTAATTTTGTCTTAAATGGGTTGCATTAAAGTTAAATCTTTCTTAGCCGTGTTTATAATATGTTTCACAAAATCTTGCACATGGAGAGCTATCGTTTAATTGATGTAAATTGCCTGCAAAAGTGGTTTAAAATGAACCAGCAATCACACTACTGTGCACAGAAGTCGACAAAGATATACAGCTTTATTGTAATCATGTACATTAATAAGCCGTAAACTGTTAGTATTCTCTACACCTAGTAGTTGTGTAAAGTTTGCACTATTCATTTGTTGTTAATATGTAGTCTATACTACAAATTTATTTTACTACCAAATCAAAGCGTTAGTGTTCCTTACATTTGATATTTGCGTGAAGTTTTTGAATTTTTGCCGAAAATCTTTGCCTTCTAATTTACCAACATCCCGCCTTTTCCATTTTCTTGAAGTTTAAAATCTTTTATAATTCTCTCATAATTTAATGGTAGGTTTTAACTTTAAGTTTCTCTTGGTTTACAACTCTCGCTTAGCAAGCTCATTTTTCAAAACTTTTTCATAGTGATCAGATTAGTTGCGTTTAGTTTGGAATTGGTGGACGGTCGTTATTTTATTACTCGGCTTAAATAAACCAAGTGACTATCTTTTGATTATTTTCTTCATCGCAAATTCAAACACCCAATTTTCAATTTGAAAATTGACCCAATTTTCAATTTGAAAATTGATCCAATTTTCAATTTGAAAATTGAAAATTGGGTGTTTTCAATTTCAAAATTCACAACACATTGTGCTTGTGTATTGATTGAGTGAGGATTTGCAATGTGAATTCGTTGGTTAAATTTTTGTGCTTGATTATAAGTGAACTGCACATTAAGAAGAAATAACTTAATGCAGTTTTAATTTGAAAATGGATGGTGTCAATAAGGTTGTCTTGTTTAAAAAGGATAATGCTGATGTTAAGAACAATATTGTTTTCCGCGTTCTTGGACTGTTGTCATTATTGTGGCATGTTACTGATTGTGTTTACTGACTGATGTACTGAAATCACGCTAATTAAAAGTAGTGTACTAGCAAAGAAAAATGCTCCGATGGAACAAAAAAGATGAATATACTTGGAATTGTGGATTATTATGGATGTAAAAGGAGGGGACTAGGAAAAATCTACCTAAAGTCGGAAAATCTGCTAAAAATCACACTTTCTCTAAGCAACGCAAAAAATCGATGTATATTCTGCGGCCTCTAAAAAAGTGTCTTTTTTAAATAATGTTCGAAGTTTCAGATAAGAGTGTATAAACGAAATCTATCAAGGTTACTTTTTTAAATTGCTGGCACCTGATTGATAGAAAACTAAGAGGTATTGTATTTAAAGTTGTTTTGTTTTATGAGCATTATAGCAAGCAAAGCAGGAGCCGATTGATTAGTGCACACAATCGTTTCGGGCATGCTAGTGTATCTACATTAAGTCTGTTTCAAGTCAACTTACGTGTTTCCTACTGTTTTTAACCAACCATGTCTTCAATTGTCTTCGATGTTTGCTATTTCATTCAATTGGCTTGGAAGACTGTTAGTTTACTTAATATCATTTCCCATAGCTACTGCATAGCTAACGTGCTGCTGTTTCAATCATTGTTATGGTTGAATATTTATTTTAATCTGTTGGCCGCAGAATATACATCGATTTTTTGCGTTGCTTAGAGAAAGTGTGATTTTTAGCAGATTTTCCGACTTTAGGTAGATTTTTCCTAGTCCCCTCCTTTTACATCCATAATAATCCACAATTCCAAGTATATTCATCTTTTTTGTACCATCGGAGCATTTTTCTTTGCTATAATAGGATGAGTCGACCAGAGAGAGACAACGCATAATCTATGGTGTTACTGCTTAATTAATTAGCACAGAAGAATGAATATTGCAATTATTGCTCATTTTGTTCTCGTATAGGGTGCAAATTGCCATGTTTTGGTACTAGCGTGTTTTACGACAATGCTCTTACTCTTGCGTCCTATACCAACGCATTATTAATGTTTGTGATAAAAAGCCACATTTTCTGCTCGAAAAATTTATATCATCCAAGTCATCGGAAATAATCGAAATTAAATCAACTTATAAACCATGGAAATAATTTTAAAGCTTGAACATTATCAATTTGCTTCCTTCACTCAGAAACGTAAAGAAAACTTTAAAAATGTGAAATCAATATTGAAGTTTTCTCTGTAAAGTCGTATATAACGATTGAGATAGGCAAAAATAATGGTGTTTTGAGCATCTCGACAAATCTACGCATTGGAGAAGAAAAATTGCACATGAAAATTGAAAAAAAGTTCTGCCTCATTCATGGCTCACATCAGAAGGATCATTTTTTCAAGGGATTTCTGAACCATTCATCTGACGACATAAAAAATTTATTTCTTGCTTTTGTACTCAAATCCGGCAGCTGAAAACATAGAAAAGCAGTGCAAAGATTCAAATTAATTTCGTAGAAGCAGTCAAAAATTTTGATACATATTTCACTGGATCAATGAAAGCCCGCAATATTTAATTGATAAAATGATCTTAAAACATTAAATCCGACGCCAGCCCGAAAATTTCGTGTTCTAGCTGCTGGAATTCGCCAGAAACTCATTTTAGCACTCTTTCACGCATTCCAAGAGTTTTGAATGTTTTCCTTCAGATGACTTGTTCAACAATAACTTTAATTTTTGGGGTACTGGTCCCCCACAGCTATATATTTCTGGGAGAGAGAGAGAGAGGAAGAAAATGATAAAATTTGGAAGAGAAAATCTGAGGATCTGAGCAGGCCTGAATAAACAAAGATTAGAGCTGAAGTTTCGATTATGAAACGGAAAAGTTCTAGTAATACAATTTGTGTGACTCCCTGGGGTTTGGCAGTTTGCTGCCTATGTACATATGTGTGTTGGTCATTCCTTGCAAAATAGTTGTGTTGTGACATGTCAGAATTATTATTCTTCCAAAAAATCGTTAAAAATGTACTTTTTAGAGCATTTTTGTAATTTTCGGCGTAAAAAATCGGATTTATGACATTTTTTCATGATTTACATTATTTATTTCCTGATGACTAATCCTGGGTTTTTTGGGATTTATTTGAAATTTTTTATACTTTCATGTTTTCGAAACATGAATATTATAATAAATGTTGAAAAATGATGTTTTTTGACGCACTAATCATCATTTGTTCAGAAAAGAAATTTTCTAATATCTAAAAATTATTTGGGCTGACTTAATTCCCGAGAATTTTATGAGCCTGAGTAAAATTAACAAGTAAGTGAATTTCAGCATATATATATACATATGAAAACGATGATTAATATAATAAAATTCTAATAAGTCTAGATGTGGGAAAGTAGGTTCAGTCCCAGAATTGATATTTTTGCGCGTTTTTCTAGCGATTTTTACTATTTTTCAATCAAGACCCACAAAATTGGTTTCTGCCCACGTAGACATGAGTGTATAAAATCCGAAAAGAAATTCAAAGTCCGTTTCGCATTAGGTTGCGCGTTTTGTTTAACGATTTTCAGCTCTTAGAAACACAATTTTTATAATGCGTTGAATTGACCCACATTTTCCGTAAGCTAGTCAGTTTAAGGTAGAGCAAAAATTTTTTAGAAAGAAAACTTTATGAGCTGAATAAACTGTTTGGATTCATATACATAGGTACCACAAAATTTTGACATTGATTTATCTCAAAAATCCTAGCAAATTTGACAGTTTTGGGTGCAACGACTTAGGTTGTTTTTGCAATTTATAGCCGTTCCTCAGGCAAACATGGGTACAAAAACGTAGGACAGCATCATTTCTAAATGAGGTACGTTGAATAATATTAATGACCCATACTTCCGATTTTTCCATAAAAGCAAAATAGAGTGAACTTCTTGCAATGCTACAGTAGGCATACCTAAATACCACAATATTAAAACACACACGGTGCGCATAATTTACACATTACTAATACCCACACATGGGCGTGGGGGGGGGGGGTCTGGACCCCCACCAGAAACCAAAAGACCCCCCCAGAAATCAAAATACCCCCCAGAATTTAATTTTTGAGCCAATGGATAGTGCTTGATGAGAAACGTCGAAAAATGGTGTTTTTATCGCCATACCACCACACATGGGCGTGGGGGGTTTGGGGGGGTATAAACCCCCCCAAAAATCAAAATACCCCCCCCCCCCAGAAATTTTTTTTTGCTTTTTAGCAATTTTTTGATGCCATTGGATAGAGCTTGATGAGAAACGTCGAAAAATGGTGTTTTTTGCCATACGACCACTTTTAGGACCATTTTTTGACCTTTAAAAATTTTTTCACCCCCCAGAAATTTTTCACCCCCTCAGAATTTCGGTGCTGCCCACCTATGCATACCACCATTTTTAAGGCCATTTTTTACCTTCAGAAAATCTTGGACCCCCCAGAATTTTCTTGCTGCCCACGTATGCTTATACCTACTACATATAGACGTTTGCAAAGCAACGCTTCACCTGCCTAATTAATTATTCGCACAGAGTCCTGCCTGCTGCGCATCAGAATAATAAGTTCTTATTCGTCCGCACAATCAACTATGGTTAATTTCACTAAAGACGAGCCGCTAGCTGAAAAAACGGTTGAGAGAGAACGGCTCTAATGCCAGTGTATGACGCATTGGGCTGCAGGAAATCTCGTCATGTTTTTGTCGCGTAGTGGACTAGTTTCTTTCGCCCTTGTGCATTCCTTATATTATTTGTGCGCCAATTGGCATTTATTTGTATGCCTTTGGCGGGGCTCTGCGCCCTCTGTTGAATACAGTTTTGATTTTAACCAATTAGTGAAAATTGACAGTCGGCAGCATGCAACCTTCATGCTGTCGCATTTAGTAATGCTTCACAATTTTCTGTCCAAAAATATGGTAAAAATTAATTATTCAATTATCGATGTTGGGCTCGGTTGAATTTCCGTGCTGTTGAATTCTGTCCTTGTGCTACACTATACTTAGGAACCCTCAATACTTTCAAGCACCGGAATTCGGTCTTAAAACAAGTTAAATAATAATCTTTTTGAGCCCTCAATTAGGTTTCCGGGGAACTTACATTATTTAGGTACTTAATCTGAAAAGGGGTTAAGTGAGTAAATTTCACTAGGTGCATGCGTAGAGGGCCGCGCTATCTTGATAGGCTGGGCCACTTGCCCCTAGAGTTGCCGGTTGGTGAATAACCCCCTAGAAAGGGCGATTACCGCCAATGCAAGCACGCGTAAGCTTAAGCATCCGGACTTTAAGTAAGACTCGTAAACGTAGTTAGAGTCTACATTTACATTGGAGGTCATCCAGGACGACTGGCCGAGCTAACATCGTTCATTTTTCTGCCTAAAAATTTCAAAAATTTTCCACTTTGTGTAACCATACTGTGTTTGTGTGCATTCTTAACATTTTACTCTTTGTGTGTATCTTTTGACTCTATTGTGTTCATGTGCATATTTTTTCTGGTTCGAGATTGGGGTTGTGTCAAAAATTTCTTGTTTTATCTTAATCTTTATTGTCATGCCAGGCAAGAAACTAGCAGGAAAAATGATCAAAACGGGGAAGAAAATCCCAGATAAGTCGGCTAAGCAGGCTAGTACTCAGAAATCCTCTCAAAATGTGTCAAATGACTCAGATTCTGATCATAGCGCCAGTGCACAAAATTGTGGAAGCGCAGACAGCGTTGTGAATCCAAATCAGATGCTGAGTGTCCAAAATCAGGACACAAGTGTTGACTCTCCGCCAAGCCAACCAAGTTGCAAACGGCGAAAGTATCACTCTTTGCCAAATTTTGAACAAAACGACGATTCCTAATCCGCAACAATCGGTTTCCGACACAAACGTGAATTGGATAACTGAAAATCGCAATTCAGATAATCTTTTGAACGCAATGTTTGCACATAATATGCAAGATTTAGAAAATCGTCTCGAATGTATAGCTGTTTAACATGTGCATGCACAATTGCAAAATGTAAACTCTGCAAACCCTGATTTGCAGCCTGTTGAGCCACAACCGGTTCCCAACATCACTGCAAACGCGGACCAGCAGCATTTTAGCTCGCTTTACAAATGCTGACTTGGATTCGCTGTGTGCAGCTTGCAACGTCAACGCCTGTCCGTCGTTTGTCAGCCTCAGTGCGTCCAAATCAGCAAATTGTGTCGCGTTCATTGCGTCCTACCGTCCCTGTAAACGCTGAACAGCAACATTTAGCTCGTTTTGCAAATGTTGAACTGTCTCTGCGAGTACAGATTGTTTTGCCAGCCGTTCCGCCGGCCGCAAACCAAGCTAATCCTGCAAATGCTGAACTACCGTCACTCGATGTGATGCATATTCCGCAAAATGAAATTTTTGTGCCAAATACAGGTTCATTGATCCCACCGGATCAGATTCCACCTCAGAATCAGCAGAACCGGCTAACAAATGCTATTGCTTGGCTGCCAAACATAACGCTGCTAAATGCAGGCTACCAAATGCTATCGCTCAGCTGCTGAACATAATGCTGCTAAATGCAGGCTACCAAATGCTATTGCTCGGCTGCTGAACATAATGCTGCTAAATGCAGGCTACCAAATGCTATCGTTTGGCTGCTGAACATAACGCTGCTAAATGCAGGCTACCAAATGCTATTGCTCGGCTGCTGAACATAACACTGCTAAATGCAGGCTACCAAATGCTATCGCTTGGCTGCTGAACATAACACTGCTAAATCTACGCTACCAAATGCTATTGCTCGGCTGCTGAACATAATGCTGCTAAATGCAGGCTACCAAATGCTATCGCTCGGCTGCTGAACATAACGCTGCTAAATGCAGGCTACCGAATGCTATCGCTTGGCTGCAGAACATAATGCTGCTAAATGCAGGCTACCAAATGCTATCGCTCGGCTGCTGAACATAACGCTGCTAAATGCAGGCTACCAAACGCTATCGCTTGGCTGCTGAACATAACGCTGCTAAATGCAGGCTACCAAATGCTATTGCTCGGCTGCTGAACATAACGCTGCTAAATGCAGGCTACCAAATGCTATCGCTCGGCTGCTGAACATAATGCTGCTAAATGCAGGCTACTAAATGCTATTGCTTGGCTGCTGAACATAACACTGCTAAATGCAGGCTACCAAATGCTATTGCTTGGCTGCTGAACATAACGCTGCTAAATCCACACTACCAAATGCTATTGCTCGGCTGCTGAACATAATGCTGCTAAATGCAGGCTACCAAATGCTATCGCTTGGCTGCTGAACATAACGCTGCTAAATACAGGCTACCAAATGCTATCGCTCGGCTGCTGAACATAACACTGCTAAATGCAGGCTACCAAATGCTATCGCTCGGCTGCTGAACATAACGCTGCTAAAATGCAGGCTACCAAATGCTATCGCTCGGCTGCTGAACATAACGCTGCTAAATGCAGGCCACCGAATGCTATCGCTTGGCTGCTGAACATAATGCTGCTAAATGCAGGCTACCAAATGCTATCGCTCGGCTGCTGAACATAACGCTGCTAAATGCAGGCTACCAAACGCTATCGCTTGGCTGCTGAACATAACGCTGCTAAATGCAGGCTACCAAATGCTATTGCTCGGCTGCTGAACATAACGCTGCTAAATGCAGGCTACCAAATGCTATCGCTCGGCTGCTGAACATAATGCTGCTAAATGCAGGCTACTAAATGCTATTGCTTGGCTGCTGAACATAACACTGCTAAATGCAGGCTACCAAATGCTATTGCTTGGCTGCTGAACATAACGCTGCTAAATCCACACTACCAAATGCTATTGCTTGGCTGCTGAACATAACGCTGCTAAATGCAGGCTACCAAATGCTATTGCTTGGCTGCTGAACATAACGCTGCTAAATACAGGCTACCAAATGCTATCGCTCGGCTGCTGAACATAACACTGCTAAATGCAGGCTACAAAATGCTATCGCTCGGCTGCTGAACATAACGCTGCTAAATGCAGGCTACCAAATGCTATTGCTTGGCTGCTGAACATAATGCTGCTAAATCCATGCTACCAAATGCTATTGCTCGATTGCTTAACATAACGCTGCTAAATGCAGGCTAACAAATGCTATCGCTTGGCTGCCAAACATAACGCTGCTAAATGCAGGCTACCAAATGCTATTGCTTGGCTGCTGAACATAATGCTGCTAAATCCACGCTACCAAATGCTATCGCTCGGCTGCTGAACATAACGCTGCTAAATCCACGCTACCAAATGCTATAGCTCGGCTGCTGAACATAACGCTGCAAAATCCAGGCTACCAAATGCTATCACTTGGCTGCTGAACATAACGCTGCTAAATGCAGGCTACCAAATGCTATTGCTCGGCTGCTGAACATAACGCTGCTAAATGCAGGCTACCAAATGTGATAGCTCGGCTGCCAAACGTAATGCTGCTAAACACAGCTTGCCAAATGCTATTGCTTTGCTGCTGAACATAACGCTCCTAAATCCACGCTACCAAATGCTATCGCTTGGCGGCTGAACCTAACGCTGCTAAATCCATGCTACCTAATGCTATTGCTTGGCTGCTGAACATAATGTTGCTAAATGCATGCCACCAAATGCTATCGCTTGGCTGCTGAACATAACCCTGCTAAATCCATGCTACCAAATGCTATCGCTTGGCTGCTGAACATAACGCTGCTAAATCCACGCTACCAAATGCAATCGCTTGGCTGCTGAACATAACGCTGCTAAATGCAGGCTACCAAATGCTATTGCTCGGCTGCTGAACATAACGCTGCTTAATGCAGGCTACCAAATGCTATCGCTCGGCTGCTGAACATAATGCTGCTAAATGCAGGCTACTAAATGCTATTGCTTGGCTGCTGAACATAACACTGCTAAATGCAGGCTACCAAATGCTATTGCTTGGCTGCTGAACATAACGCTGCTAAATCCACACTACCAAATGCTATTGCTTGGCTGCTGAACCTAACGCTGCTAAATCCATGCTACCTAATGCTATTGCTTGGCTGCTGAACATAATGTTGCTAAATGCATGCCACCAAATGCTATCGCTTGGCTGCTGAACATAACCCTGCTAAATCCATGCTACCAAATGCTATCGCTTGACTGCTGAACATAACGCTGCTAAATGCAGGCTACCAAATGCTATTGCTTGGCTGCTGAACATAACGCTGCTAAATGCAGGCTACCAAATGCTATTGCTCGGCTGCTGAACATAATGCTGCTAAATGCAGGCTACCAAATGTGATAGCTCGGCTGCCAAACATAATGCTGCTAAACACAGCTTGCCAAATGCTATTGCTTTGCTGCTGAACATAACGCTCCTAAATCCACGCTACCAAATGCTATCGCTTGGCGGCTGAACCTAACGCTGCTAAATCCATGCTACCTAATGCTATTGCTTGGCTGCTGAACATAATGTTGCTAAATGCATGCCACCAAATGCTATCGCTTGGCTGCTGAACATAACCCTGCTAAATCCATGCTACCAAATGCTATCGCTTGGCTGCTGAACATAACGCTGCTAAATGCAGGCTACCAAACGCTATCGCTTGGCTGCTGAACATAACGCTGCTAAATGCAGGCTACCAAATGCTATTGCTCGGCTGCTGAACATAACGCTGCTTAATGCAGGCTACCAAATGCTATCGCTCGGCTGCTGAACATAATGCTGCTAAATGCAGGCTACTAAATGCTATTGCTTGGCTGCTGAACATAACACTGCTAAATGCAGGCTACCAAATGCTATTGCTTGGCTGCTGAACATAACGCTGCTAAATCCACACTACCAAATGCTATTGCTTGGCTGCTGAACTTAACGCTGCTAAATCCATGCTACCTAATGCTATTGCTTGGCTGCTGAACATAATGTTGCTAAATGCATGCCACCAAATGCTATCGCTTGGCTGCTGAACATAACCCTGCTAAATCCATGCTACCAAATGCTATCGCTTGGCTGCTGAACATAACGCTGCTAAATCCACGCTACCAAATGCAATCGCTTGGCTGCTGAACACAATGCTGCTAAATGCAGGCTACCAAATGCTATCGCTTGGCTGCTGAACATAACGCTGCTAAATGCAGGCTACCAAATGCTATCGCTTGGCTGCTGAACATAACGCTGCTAAATGCAATCTACCAAATGCAATCGCTTGGCTGCTGAGACATAACGCTGCTAAATGCAGGCTACCAAATGCTATTGCTCGGCTGCTGAACATAACGCTGCTAAATACAGGCTACCAAATGCTATCGATCTGCTGCCAAACGTAATGCTGCTAAATCCACGCTACCAAATGCTATCGCTTGGCTGCTGAACATAACGCTGCTAAATGCAGGCTACCAAATGCTATCGCTTGGCTGCTGAACATAACGCTGCTAAATCCACGCTACCAAATGCTATCGCCCGGCTGCTGAACATAACGCTGCTAAATGCAGGCTACCAAAATGCTCTTGCTCAGCTGCTGAATATAACGCTGCTAAATGCAGGCTACCAAATGCTATTGCTCGGCTGCTGAACATAACGCTGCTAAATCTAGGCTACCAAATGCTATCGCTTGGCTGCTGAACATAACGCTGCTTAATGCAGGCTACCAAATGCTATCGCTCGGCTGCTGAACATAACGCTGCTAAATGCAGGCTACCAAATGCTATTGCTTGGCTGCTGAACATAATGCTGCTAAATCCAGCGCTACCAAATGCTATTGCTCGGCTGCTGAACATAATGCTGCTAAATCCACGCTACCAAATGCTATTGCTCGGCTGCTGAACATAATGCTTCTAAATCTACGTTACCAAATGTTGTTGCTCGGCTGCTGAACATAACACTGCTAAATGCAGGCTACCAAATGCTATCGCTTGGCTGCTGAACATAACGCTGCTAAATGCAGGCTGCCAAATGCTATCGCTCGGCTGCTGAACAAAACGCTGCTAAATGCAGGCTACCAAATGCTATCGCTTGGCTGCTGAACATAATGCTGCTAAATCCACGCTACCAAACGCTATTGCTCGGCTGCATGAACATAATGCTGCTAAATCCACGCTACCAAATGCTATTGCTCGGCTGCTGAACATAACGCTGCTAAATCCACGCTACCAAATGCTATTGCTTGGCTGCCTGAACATAACGCTGCTAAATGCAGGCTACCAAATGCTATCGCTCGGCTGCTGAACATAACGCTGCTAAATGCAGGCTAACAAATGCTATCGCTTGGCTGCCGAACATAACGCTGCTAAATGCAGGCTACCAAATGCTATCGCTCGGCTGCTGAACATAATGCTGCTAAAATGCAGGCTACCAAATGCAATTGCTCGGCTGCTGAACATAATGCTGCTAAATGCAGGCTACCAAATGCTATTGCTCGGCTGCTGAACATAATGCTGCTAAATGCAGGCTACCAAATGCTATCGCTCGGCTGCTGAACATAACGCTGCTAAATGCAGGCTACCAAATGCTATCGCTCGGCTGCTGAACATAACGCTGCTAAATGCAGGCTACCAAATGCTATCGCTCGGCTGCTGAACATAACGCTGCTAAATGCAGGCTGCCAAATGCTATCGCTCGGCTGCTGAACATAACGCTGCTAAATGCAGGCTACCAAATGCTATCGCTTGGCTGCTGAACATAACGCTGCTAAATGCAGGCTACCAAATGCTATTGCTTGGCTGCTGAACATAACGCTGCTAAATGCAGGCTACCAAATGCTATCGCTCGGCTGCTGAACATAACGCTGCTAAATGCAGGCTACCAAATGCTATCGCTTGGCTGCTGAACATAACGCTGCTAAATGCAGGCTACCAAATGCTATCGCTCGGCTGCTGAACATAACGCTGCTAAATCCAGGCTACCAAATGCTATTGCTCGGCTGCTGAACATAACGCTGCTAAATGCAGGCTACCAAATGCTATCGCTTGGCTGCTAGACATTAACGCTGCTAAATGCAGGCTACCAAATGCTATTGCTTGGCTGCTGAACGCCATGCTGCTAAATGCAGGCTACCAAATGCTATCGCTCGGCTGCTGAACATAACGCTGCTAAATGCAGGCTACCAAATGCTATCGCTCGGCTGCTGAACATAACGCTGCTAAATGCAGGCTACCAAATGCTATCGCTCGGCTGCTGAACATAACGCTGCTAAATGCAGGCTACCAAATGCTATCGCTTGGCTGCTGAACATAACGCTGCTAAATGCAGGCTACCAAATGCTATCGCTTGGCTGCTGAACATAACGCTGCTAAATGCAGGCTACCAAAATGCTATCGCTCGGCTGCTGAACATAACGCTGCTAAATGCAGGCTACCAAATGCTATCGCTCGGCTGCTGAACATAACGCTGCTAAATGCAGGCTACCAAATGCTATCGCTTGGCTGCTGAACATACCGCTGCTAAATGCAGGCTACCAAATGCTATCGCTCGGCTGCTGAACATAACGCTGCTAAATGCAGGCTACCAAATGCTATCGCTCGGCTGCTGAACATAATGCTGCTAAATGCAGGCTACCAAATGCTATTGCTTGGCTGCTGAACATAACGCTGCTAAATGCAGGCTACCAAATGCTATTGCTCGGCTGCTGAACATAACGCTGCTAAATGCAGGCTACCAAATGCTATCGCTCGGCTGCTGAACATAACGCTGCTAAATGCAGGCTACCAAATGCTATCGCTTGGCTGCTGAACATAATGCTGCTAAATGCAGGCTACCAAATGCTATCGCTTGGCTGCTGAACATAACGCTGCTAAATCCACGCTACCAAATGCTATCGCTCGGCTGCTGAACATAACGCTGCTAAATCCACGCTACCAAATGCTATTGCTCGGCTGCTGAACATAACGCTGCTAAATCCAGCGCTACCAAATGCTATCGCTTGGCTGCTGAACATAACGCTGCTAAATGCAGGCTACCAAATGCTATTGCTTGGCTGCTGAACATAACGCTGCTAAATGCAGGCTACCAAATGCTATCGCTTGGCTGCTGAACATAACGCTGCTAAATGCAGGCTACCAAATGCTATCGCTTGGCTGCTGAACATAATGCTGCTAAATGCAGGCTACCAAATGCTATCGCTCGGCTGCTGAACATAACGCTGCTAAATGCAGGCTACCAAATGCTATCGCTCGGCTGCTGAACATAACGCTGCTAAATCTACGCTACCAAATGCTATCGCTTGGCTGCTGAACATAACGCTGCTAAATGCAGGCTACCAAATGCAATCGCTTGGCTGCTGAACATAACGCTGCTAAATGCAGGCTACCAAATGCTATCGCTCGGCTGCTGAACATAATGCTGCTAAATGCAGGCTACCAAATGCTATCGCTTGGCTGCTGGAACATAACGCTGCTAAATGCAGGCTACCAAATGCTATCGCTCGGCTGCTGAACATAATGCTGCTAAATGCAGGCTACCAAATGCTATCGCTCGGCTGCTGAACATAATGCTGCTAAATGCAGGCTACCAAATGCTATCGCTCGGCTGCTGAACATAACGCTGCTAAATGCAGGCTACCAAATGCTATCGCTTGGCTGCTGAACATAACGCTGCTAAATGCAGGCTACCAAATGCTATCGCTCGGCTGCTGAACATAACGCTGCTAAATGCAGGCTACCAAATGCTATCGCTCGGCTGCTGAACATAACGCTGCTAAATCCACGCTACCAAATGCTATCGCTTGGCTGCCGAACATAACGCTGCTAAATGCAGGCTACCAAATGCTATCGCTCGGCTGCTGAACATAATGCTGCTAAATGCAGGCTACCAAATGCTATCGCTTGGCTGCTGAACATAACGCTGCTAAATGCAGGCTACCAAATGCTATCGCTCGGCTGCTGAACATAACGCTGCTAAATGCAGGCTACCAAATGCTATCGCTCGGCTGCTGAACATAACGCTGCTAAATGCAGGCTACCAAATGCTATCGCTTGGCTGCTGAACATAACGCTGCTAAATGCAGGCTACCAAATGCTATCGCTTGGCTGCTGAACATAACGCTGCTAAATGCAGGCTACCAAATGCTATTGCTTGGCTGCTGAACATAACGCTGCTAAATGCAGGCTACCAAATGCTATCGCTCGGCTGCTGAACATAACGCTGCTAAATGCAGGCTACCAAATGCTATTGCTTGGCTGCTGAACATAACGCTGCTAAATGCAGGCTACCAAATGCTATTGCTCGGCTGCTGAACATAACGCTGCTAAATGCAGGCTACCAAATGCTATCGCTCGGCTGCTGAACATAACGCTGCTAAATGCAGGCTACCAAATGCTATCGCTTGGCTGCTGAACATAACGCTGCTAAATGCAGGCTACCAAATGCTATCGCTTGGCTGCTGAACATAACGCTGCTAAATGCAGGCTACCAAATGCTATCGCTTGGCTGCTGAACATAACGCTGCTAAATGCAGGCTACCAAATGCTATCGCTCGGCTGCTGAACATAACGCTGCTAAATGCAGGCTACCAAATGCTATCGCTCGGCTGCTGAACATAACGCTGCTAAATGCAGGCTACCAAATGCTATCGCTCGGCTGCTGAACATAATGCTGCTAAATGCAGGCTACCAAATGCTATCGCTTGGCTGCTGAACATAACGCTGCTAAATGCAGGCTACCAAATGCTATCGCTTGGCTGCTGAACATAACGCTGCTAAATGCAGGCTACCAAATGCTATCGCTCGGCTGCTGAACATAACGCTGCTAAATCCAGGCTACCAAATGCTATTGCTCGGCTGCTGAACATAACGCTGCTAAATGCAGGCTACCAAATGCTATCGCTTGGCTGCTGAACATAACGCTGCTAAATGCAGGCTACCAAATGCTATCGCTCGGCTGCTGAACATAACGCTGCTAAATGCAGGCTACCAAATGCTATCGCTCGGCTGCTGAACATAACGCTGCTAAATGCAGGCTACCAAATGCTATCGCTTGGCTGCTGAACATAACGCTGCTAAATGCAGGCTACCAAATGCTATCGCTCGGCTGCTGAACATAACGCTGCTAAATGCAGGCTACCAAATGCTATCGCTTGGCTGCCGAACATAACGCTGCTAAATGCAGGCTACCAAATGCTATCGCTCGGCTGCTGAACATAACGCTGCTAAATGCAGGCTACCAAATGCTATCGCTTGGCTGCTGAACATAACGCTGCTAAATGCAGGCTACCAAATGCTATTGCTTGGCTGCTGAACATAACGCTGCTAAATGCAGGCTACCAAATGCTATCGCTTGGCTGCTGAACATAACGCTGCTAAATGCAGGCTACCAAATGCTATCGCTTGGCTGCTGAACATAACGCTGCTAAATGCAGGCTACCAAATGCTATCGCTTGGCTGCTGAACATAACGCTGCTAAATGCAGGCTACCAAATGCTATCGCTCGGCTGCTGAACATAACGCTGCTAAATGCAGGCTACCAAATGCTATCGCTTGGCTGCTGAACATAACGCTGCTAAATGCAGGCTACCAAATGCTATCGCTCGGCTGCTGAACATAACGCTGCTAAATGCAGGCTACCAAATGCTATTGCTCGGCTGCTGAACATAACGCTGCTAAATCCAGGCTACCAAATGCTATCGCTTGGCTGCTGAACATAACGCTGCTAAATGCAGGCTACCAAATGCTATCGCTTGGCTGCTGAACATAACGCTGCTAAATGCAGGCTACCAAATGCTATCGCTCGGCTGCTGAACATAACGCTGCTAAATGCAGGCTACCAAATGCTATCGCTTGGCTGCTGAACATAACGCTGCTAAATGCAGGCTACCAAATGCTATCGCTCGGCTGCTGAACATAACGCTGCTAAATGCAGGCTACCAAATGCTATCGCTCGGCTGCTGAACATAACGCTGCTAAATCCACGCTACCAAATGCTATCGCTCGGCTGCTGAACATAACGCTGCTAAATCCAGGCTACCAAATGCTATCGCTTGGCTGCTGAACATAACGCTGCTAAATGCAGGCTACCAAATGCTATCGCTTGGCTGCTGAACATAACGCTGCTAAATGCAGGCTACCAAATGCTATCGCTTGGCTGCTGAACATAACGCTGCTAAATGCAGGCTACCAAATGCTATCGCTTGGCTGCTGAACATAACGCTGCTAAATGCAGGCTACCAAATGCTATCGCTCGGCTGCTGAACATAACGCTGCTAAATCCAGGCTACCAAATGCTATCGCTCGGCTGCTGAACATAACGCTGCTAAATGCAGGCTACCAAATGCTATCGCTCGGCTGCTGAACATAACGCTGCTAAATGCAGGCTACCAAATGCTATCGCTTGGCTGCTGAACATAACGCTGCTAAATGCAGGCTACCAAATGCTATCGCTCGGCTGCTGAACATAACGCTGCTAAATGCAGGCTACCAAATGCTATCGCTTGGCTGCTGAACATAACGCTGCTAAATGCAGGCTACCAAATGCTATCGCTCGGCTGCTGAACATAACGCTGCTAAATGCAGGCTACCAAATGCTATCGCTTGGCTGCTGAACATAACGCTGCTAAATGCAGGCTACCAAATGCTATCGCTTGGCTGCTGAACATAACGCTGCTAAATGCAGGCTACCAAATGCTATTGCTCGGCTGCTGAACATAACGCTGCTAAATCCACGCTACCAAATGCTATCGCTTGGCTGCTGAACATAACGCTGCTAAATGCAGGCTACCAAATGCTATCGCTCGGCTGCTGAACATAACGCTGCTAAATCCACGCTACCAAATGCTATCGCTCGGCTGCTGAACATAACGCTGCTAAATGCAGGCTACCAAATGCTATCGCTTGGCTGCTGAACATAACGCTGCTAAATGCAGGCTACCAAATGCTATCGCTCGGCTGCTGAACATAACGCTGCTAAATCCAGGCTACCAAATGCTATCGCTCAGCTGCTGAACATAACGCTGCTAAATCCACGCTACCAAATGCTATTGCTCGGCTGCAGAACATAACGCTGCTAAATCCAGGCTACCAAATGCTATTGCTTGGCGGCTGAACATAATGCTGCTAAATGCAGGCTACCAAATGCAATTGCTTGGCTGCTGAATTTAACGCTGCTAAATGCAGGCCACCAAATGCTATCGCTCAGCTGCTGAACATAACGCTGCTAAATGCAGGCTACCAAATGCTATCGCTCGGCTGCTGAACATAACGCTGCTAAATACAGGCTACCAAATGCTATCGCTCGGCTGCTGAACATAACGCTGCTAAATGCAGGCTACCAAATGCTATCGCTCGGCTGCTGAACATAATGCTGCTAAATGCAGGCTACCAAATGCTATCGCTTGGCTGCTGAACATAACACTGCTAAATACAGGCTACCAAATGCAATCGCTTGGCTGCTGAACATAACGCTGCTAAATGCAGGCTACCAAATGCTATCGCTCGGCTGCTGAACATAACGCTGCTAAATACAGGCTTCAAAATGCTATCGCTTGGCTGCCGAACATAACGCTGCTAAATGCAGGCAACCAAATGCAATTGCTTGGCTGCTGAACATAACGCTCCTAAATGCTGGCTACCAAATGCTATCACTTGGCTGCTGAACATAACGCTGCTAAATCCACGCTACCAAATGCTATCGCTCGGCTGCTGAACATAACGCTGCTAAATCCACGCTACCAAATGCTATCGCTCGGCTGCTGAACATAACGCTGCTAAATCCAGGCTACCAAATGCTATTGCTCGGCTGCTGAACATAACGCTGCTAAATGCAGGCTACCAAATGCTATTGCTTGGCTGCTGAACATAATGCTGCTAAATGCAGGCTACCAAATGCTATTGCTTGGCTGCTGAACATAACGCTGCTAAATGCAGGCTACCAAATGCTATTGCTCGGCTGCTGAACATAACGCTGCTAAATGCAGGCTACCAAATGCTATCGCTCGGCTGCTGAACATAACGCTGCTAAATGCAGGCTACCAAATGCTATCGCTCGGCTGCTGAACATAACGCTGCTAAATGCAGGCTACCAAATGCTATCGCTCGGCTGCTGAACATAATGCTGCTAAATGCAGGCTACCAAATGCTATCGCTTGGCTGCTGAACATAACACTGCTAAATACAGGCTACCAAATGCAATCGCTTGGCTGCTGAACATAACGCTGCTAAATGCAGGCTACCAAATGCTATCGCTCGGCTGCTGAACATAACGCTGCTAAATACAGGCTACCAAATGCTATCGCTTGGCTGCTGAACATAACGCTGCTAAATGCAGGCTACCAAATGCTATCGCTTGGCTGCTGAACATAACGCTGCTAAATGCTAGGCTACCAAATGCTATCACTTGGCTGCTGAACATAACGCTGCTAAATGCAGGCTACCAAATGCTATCGCTCGGCTGCTGAACATAACGCTGCTAAATCCACGCTACCAAATGCTATTGCTCGGCTGCTGAACATAACGCTGCTAAATTCACGCTACCAAATGCTATCGCTTGGCTGCTGAACATAACGCTGCTAAATGCAGGCTACCAAACGCTATTGCTTGGCTGCTGAACATAACGCTGCTAAATGCAGGCTACCAAATGCTATCGCTCGGCTGCTGAACATAACGCTGCTAAATACAGGCTACCAAATGCTATCGCTTGGCTGCCAAACATAACGCTGCTAAATCCAGGCTACCAAATGCTATCGCTCGGCTGCTGAACATAACGCTGCTAAATGCAGGCTACCAAATGCTATCGCTCGGCTGCAGAACATAACGCTGCTAAATCTACGCTACCAAATGCTATCGCTTGGCTGCCAAACATACCGCTGCTAAATGCAGGCTACCAAATGCAATTGCTTGGCTGCTGAACATAACGCTGCTAAATGCTGGCTACCAAATGCTATCGCTTGGCTGCTGAACATAACGCTGCTAAATGCAGGCTACCAAATGCTATCGCTCGGCTGCTGAACATAACGCTGCTAAATCCACGCTACCAAATGCTATCGCTCAGCTGCTGAACATAACGCTGCTAAATGCAGGCTACCAAATGCTATCGCTTGGCTGCAGAACATAACGCTGCTAAATCCACGCTACCAAATGCTATCGCTTGGCTGCCAAACATAACGCTGCTAAATGCAGGCTACCAAATGCAATTGCTTGGCTGCTGAACATAAAGCTGCTAAATGCAGGCTACCAAATGCTATCGCTCGGCTGCTGAACATAACGCTGCTAAATGCAGGCTACCAAATGCTATCGCTCGGCTGCTGAACATAACGCTGCTAAATGCAGGCTACCAAATGCTATCGCTTGGCTGCTGAACATAACGCTGCTAAATGCAGGCTACCAAATGCTATCGCTCGGCTGCTGAACATAACGCTGCTAAATGCAGGCTACCAAATGCTATCGCTCGGCTGCTGAACATAACGCTGCTAAATGCAGGCTACCAAATGCTATCGCTCGGCTGCTGAACATAACGCTGCTAAATGCAGGCTACCAAATGCTATCGCTTGGCTGCTGAACATAACGCTGCTAAATGCAGGCTACCAAATGCTATCGCTCGGCTGCTGAACATAACGCTGCTAAATGCAGGCTACCAAATGCTATCGCTCGGCTGCTGAACATAACGCTGCTAAATGCACGCTACCAAATGCAATTGCTCGGCTGCTGAACATAACGCTGCTAAATGCAGGCTACCAAATGCTATCGCTCGGCTGCTGAACATAACGCTGCTAAATACAGGCTACCAAATGCTATCGCTTGGCTGCTGAACATAACGCTGCTAAATGCAGGCTACCAAATGCTATCGCTCGGCTGCTGAACATAACGCTGCTAAATGCAGGCTACCAAATGCTATCGCTTGGCTGCTGAACATAACGCTGCTAAATGCAGGCTACCAAATGCTATCGCTCGGCTGCTGAACATAACGCTGCTAAATCCACGCTACCAAATGCTATCGCTTGGCTGCTGAACATAACGCTGCTAAATGCAGGCTACCAAATGCTATCGCTTGGCTGCTGAACATAATGCTGCTAAATGCAGGCTACCAAATGCTATCGCTTGGCTGCTGAACATAACGCTGCTAAATGCAGGCTACCAAATGCTATCGCTCGGCTGCTGAACATAACGCTGCTAAATGCAGGCTACCAAATGCTATCGCTTGGCTGCTGAACATAACGCTGCTAAATGCAGGCTACCAAATGCTATCGCTTGGCTGCTGAACATAACGCTGCTAAATGCAGGCTACCAAATGCTATCGCTCGGCTGCTGAACATAACGCTGCTAAATGCAGGCTACCAAATGCTATCGCTCGGCTGCTGAACATAACGCTGCTAAATGCAGGCTACCAAATGCTATCGCTTGGCTGCTGAACATAACGCTGCTAAATGCAGGCTACCAAATGCAATTGCTTGGCTGCTGAACATAACGCTGCTAAATGCAGGCTACCAAATGCTATCGCTTGGCTGCTGAACATAACGCTGCTAAATGCTAGGCTACCAAATGCTATCGCTTGGCTGCTGAACATAACGCTGCTAAATCCACGCTACCAAATGCTATCGCTCGGCTGCTGAACATAACGCTGCTAAATCCACGCTACCAAATGCTATCGCTCGGCTGCAGAACATAACGCTGCTAAATCCAGGCTACCAAATGCTATTGCTTGGCTGCTGAACATAACGCTGCTAAATGCAGGCTACCAAATGCAATTGCTTGGCTGCTGAACATAACGCTGCTAAATGCAGGCTACCAAATGCTATCGCTCGGCTGCTGAACATAACGCTGCTAAATGCAGGCTACCAAATGCTATCGCTCGGCTGCTGAACATAACGCTGCTAAATGCAGGCTACCAAATGCTATCGCTCGGCTGCTGAACATAATGCTGCTAAATGCAGGCTACCAAATGCTATCGCTTGGCTGCTGAACATAACGCTGCTAAATGCAGGCTACCAAATGCTATCGCTCGGCTGCTGAACATAACGCTGCTAAATGCAGGCTACCAAATGCTATCGCTCGGCTGCTGAACATAATGCTGCTAAATGCAGGCTACCAAATGCTATTGCTCGGCTGCTGAACATAACGCTGCTAAATGCAGGCTACCAAATGCTATCGCTTGGCTGCTGAACATAACGCTGCTAAATGCAGGCTACCAAATGCTATCGCTCGGCTGCTGAACATAACGCTGCTAAATGCAGGCTACCAAATGCTATCGCTCGGCTGCTGAACATAACGCTGCTAAATGCAGGCTACCAAATGCTATCGCTTGGCTGCTGAACATAACGCTGCTAAATGCAGGCTACCAAATGCAATCGCTTGGCTGCTGAACATAACGCTGCTAAATGCTGGCTACCAAATGCTATCGCTCGGCTGCTGAACATAACGCTGCTAAATCCAGGCTACCAAATGCTATCGCTCGGCTGCTGAACATAACGCTGCTAAATGCAGGCTACCAAATGCTATCGCTTGGCTGCTGAACATAACGCTGCTAAATGCAGGCTACCAAATGCTATCGCTTGGCTGCTGAACATAATGCTGCTAAATGCAGGCTACCAAATGCTATCGCTCGGCTGCTGAACATAACGCTGCTAAATGCAGGCTACCAAATGCTATCGCTTGGCTGCTGAACATAACGCTGCTAAATGCAGGCTACCAAATGCTATCGCTCGGCTGCTGAACATAACGCTGCTAAATGCAGGCTACCAAATGCTATCGCTCGGCTGCTGAACATAACGCTGCTAAATCCACGCTACCAAATGCTATCGCTCGGCTGCTGAACATAACGCTGCTAAATGCAGGCTACCAAATGCTATCGCTCGGCTGCTGAACATAACGCTGCTAAATCCAGGCTACCAAATGCTATCGCTTGGCTGCTGAACATAACGCTGCTAAATGCAGGCTACCAAATGCTATCGCTCGGCTGCTGAACATAATGCTGCTAAATGCAGGCTACCAAATGCTATCGCTTGGCTGCTGAACATAACGCTGCTAAATGCAGGCTACCAAATGCTATCGCTTGGCTGCTGAACATAACGCTGCTAAATACAGGCTACCAAATGCTATCGCTCGGCTGCTGAACATAACGCTGCTAAATGCAGGCTACCAAATGCTATCGCTCGGCTGCTGAACATAACGCTGCTAAATCCAGGCTACCAAATGCTATCGCTCGGCTGCTGAACATAATGCTGCTAAATGCAGGCTACCAAATGCTATTGCTCGGCTGCTGAACATAACGCTGCTAAATCCAGGCTACCAAATGCTATTGCTTGGCTGCTGAACATAACGCTGCTAAATGCAGGCTACCAAATGCAATTGCTTGGCTGCTGAACATAACGCTGCTAAATGCAGGCTACCAAATGCTATCGCTCGGCTGCTGAACATAACGCTGCTAAATGCAGGCTACCAAATGCTATCGCTCGGCTGCTGAACATAACGCTGCTAAATGCAGGCTACCAAATGCTATCGCTTGGCTGCTGAACATAACGCTGCTAAATGCAGGCTACCAAATGCTATCGCTTGGCTGCTGAACATAACGCTGCTAAATGCAGGCTACCAAATGCTATCGCTCGGCTGCTGAACATAACGCTGCTAAATGCAGGCTACCAAATGCTATCGCTTGGCTGCCGAACATAACGCTGCTAAATGCAGGCTACCAAATGCAATTGCTTGGCTGCTGAACATAACGCTGCTAAATGCTGGCTACCAAATGCTATCGCTTGGCTGCTGAACATAACGCTGCTAAATCCACGCTACCAAATGCTATCGCTTGGCTGCTGAACATAACGCTGCTAAATCCACGCTACCAAATGCTATTGCTCGGCTGCTGAACATAACGCTGCTAAATCCACGCTACCAAATGCTATCGCTCGGCTGCTGAACATAACGCTGCTAAATGCAGGCTACCAAATGCTATTGCTTGGCTGCTGAACATAATGCTGCTAAATGCAGGCTACCAAATGCTATCGCTTGGCTGCTGAACATAACGCTGCTAAATGCAGGCTACCAAATGCTATCGCTCGGCTGCTGAACATAACGCTGCTAAATGCAGGCTACCAAATGCTATCGCTCGGCTGCTGAACATAACGCTGCTAAATGCAGGCTACCAAATGCTATCGCTCGGCTGCTGAACATAACGCTGCTAAATGCAGGCTACCAAATGCTATTGCTTGGCTGCTGAACATAATGCTGCTAAATACAGGCTACCAAATGCTATCGCTCGGCTGCTGAACATAATGCTGCTAAATGCAGGCTACCAAATGCTATTGCTCGGCTGCTGAACATAACACTGCTAAATACAGGCTACCAAATGCAATCGCTTGGCTGCTGAACATAACGCTGCTAAATGCAGGCTACCAAATGCTATCGCTTGGCTGCTGAACATAACGCTGCTAAATACAGGCTACCAAATGCTATCGCTTGGCTGCTGAACATAACGCTGCTAAATGCAGGCAACCAAATGCAATCGCTTGGCTTCTGAACATAACGCTCCTAAATGCTGGCTACCAAATGCTATCACTCGGCTGCTGAACATAACACTGCTAAATCCACGCTACAAAATGCTATCGCTCAGCTGCTGAACATAACGCTGCTAAATCCACGCTACCAAATGCTATTGCTCGGCTGCAGAACATAACGCTGCTAAATCCAGGCTACCAAATGCTATCGCTTGGCTGCTGAACATAACGCTGCTAAATGCAGGCTACCAAATGCAATTGCTTGGCTGCTGAACATAACGCTGCTAAATGCAGGCTACCAAATGCTATCGCTCGGCTGCTGAACATAACGCTGCTAAATGCAGGCTACCAAATGCTATCGCTCGGCTGCTGAACATAACGCTGCTAAATACAGGCTACCAAATGCTATCGCTCGGCTGCTGAACATAACGCTGCTAAATGCAGGCTACCAAATGCTATCGCTCGGCTGCTGAACATAACGCTGCTAAATGCAGGCTACCAAATGCTATCGCTCGGCTGCTGAACATAACGCTGCTAAATACAGGCTACCAAATGCTATCGCTTGGCTGCTGAACATAACGCTGCTAAATGCAGGCTACCAAATGCAATTGCTTGGCTGCTGAACATAACGCTGCTAAATGCTGGCTACCAAATGCTATCGCTTGGCTGCTGAACATAACGCTGCTAAATGCTAGGCTACCAAATGCTATCGCTTGGCTGCTGAACATAACGCTGCTAAATCCACGCTACAAAATGCTATCGCTCAGCTGCTGAACATAACGCTGCTAAATCCACGCTACCAAATGCTATTGCTCGGCTGCAGAACATAACGCTGCTAAATCCAGGCTACCAAATGCTATTGCTTGGCTGCTGAACATAATGCTGCTAAATGCAGGCTACCAAATGCAATTGCTTGGCTGCTGAACTTAACGCTGCTAAATGCAGGCCACCAAATGCTATCGCTCGATAAGGCTCGAGTAAACGGAACTTTTTTCCGTCAATTGATGCATTCTGTTAAAAAATTCAAAATTTGATTTGATATTCGAAATATAATTTCAAATATAAAATTTAATCATAAATGTAATAAAAATAATACATAATTTTAGATAAAATCTATACTCCGACCAAAAATTCATGGACTCGAACAAAGGCAATATTTATGCATATTCATTTCTTCAATCGTTTAGAATTTTATTTCATTTTCAGTAATGCTTAATAAATACAATTATTTTCATTGCAGAAATATTTAAGAAGCAAATATCTAGTACACATAGGTAAGAGAAGGGGTCTGCAGGGTTTAGAACATACGTATAAGGGGATCAGAGATCCCCACCCAAAGTTGGTCGTTCCTATCCTCCCAAAGCCAGAAAATTTCTGATTTCCCCCATTTGAAAAAAATTCGAATTTTTACCGTTTTTAGGTGATTTCCGACCCGTTTTTGGTCAAAAATTGAGTTCACTTAAATCCCCCATTTCCTGAAAAAGAGGACCCCGCTCGAGAATTCTGAGTCATTATGAATGGTTTAAAACCCCTAAACCCGAAATATCCCGTAGAACCCGAAAAACATCCCATTATTGAATTTCAAATTTTTTCTTCTTTTTTGTTGCGATTTTTCGGATGCGAATGAATAGAGCGTGATGAGGAACGTCGAAAAAAGTGTTTAGTTGCACCTGTCACCAATTTCGTCACTTTTCTGGCCCCTAAAATTTTCGGATCCCTACCCTAGAATTTAAGCGCGCCCTTATATTGTAAAAGTGATAAATTCGTAAAATAGAACTTGACGTAAGTCTTATCTCATAAAGGCGCCAAATTATAAAACAATATTCCTTCTGTTTCCAAGTAACTTAAAAAGCCGGAAATTAACACGGAATAAGATGAAGCAAGCCGTTATTAAAATACATCAAAAAGTTTACGCAATCAAACAGTAAATTGGAGAAAAGGATGAAAAAAATAGTAAGTTGAAAAATTTTTTATCGAAGAATCAAATATTTCTCGTATAAAGAAGCCCTTCAGTTGGATGCCGTGATTCTTCTTATAGAAATTTCTGAAAAAATACGTCTGCGTGCGTACCTGGAAATTTATTGATCATTCTTGCTTTTATGTCGCGCATATTATTTGGCACTGTGGCCAACCAGCAAACGTCGCATATGAGTCAAACTCGTTGTGCTGGAATATATTTAAATTTTTCTTGTCGAATTGAATAATAAAAATGAATAAAAAAATAATTCGGATAAATGAAAATAATCAAAATTAATAAAAATACTTCTACTAGTACTTAATTGCTATTACTACTTTAGCTTTATATTTTGGGATATATACTTACGCATTATTGCGACCTTTTATCCTTCTACATCATTTCTTACTATTTTTTTCTTCGGTCAGAGTCGGTTTGTACATTTTTAATAACTTAATTCTAAAATATTTCAACGTCTTCTGAATGCAGCTATAGTGTAATCCGTTCGTTAATTAATTAATTAATCAATTAATTATCGAATTAATTAATAATTAATTTATCTATTTATCCGTCAATCCAACGAAGATGTCACCTCTGAATAGCCCAGTTCGTCCAGGCATCGTTTCAGTATGCCAAAATTAGATCTGGCTAATGACAGGTCTACAGTCACTGAAGATGACGGAACATCCTCATGTTAAAGACCTTCGACGATTGATCGATGCACTTACTGATTCGTTGATATTGTTTGCTTTGTTATTGAGGCAATAATGCATTGAAGAAACTCCAATATAATAACTTAATGATATTGACTAAAAGAAAAATTACAAAAAAGTAAACAATGGAAAGAATTATGCCCAATCAATTAAAATTGAATAAAAGAACAGAGTAACTGCATATTTATGTAACCATTTATATTTTGTGTACCGTAGTCGAAAGTGATTTTATGTATTAACGTTTTTAAATCAAATTTATGGTCTAATGCTGAAACTTTTATGAATTTTATATTTTGCTTCAAACTTATTCATAATCTACTTAGACGAGATTGCCAAATAATTGACTTTTCAGGAAAAATCCCAACGATCATTATAATTATTATGCCAGAAGACATTTACATAAATTTTTCATGAATTTTCATGATAACATAGGCTTTCAATTAAAAGATCACTGAAAAGAATGAAACCAGTAAAAGTAAGGCTTAAAGAGCATAGGGCAGCGACCAAGTTCTGAGAGTCTGGATGGGACACAAGTGGAAAAACTGCAAAAAATATGCCAATCTCTAGATTCTGAAGGGTTCAACGGATTATGGAGTGCCTAAACTCCCTCATGTCCGTGATTTGACCAAGAGTCTCTAGCCGTGAATCAGAGTTCAGGGGCGCCCGAGATTATAAGTAACGATCGATTTTACGTCATAATATCAAATGATAAACGCTTTCGACATTCTAATTGGTCGTTATGACAACAACAGCAATTAGGATGCAATCATGACACTTTCTTCCATTCGCAATAAACGAACGTAGGCATATATTAAGCAAATGCCTTATGTATCTATATAGAAATAAACAAGAAGTACCAATGGAATTCGGGCTTGACCGGCATGACCAAGCAACGCGCTTTTGAGTAAGGTGTAACTGACAATACTTTATTCGAACAGTACAATGTACCATGTGTAAAAATATGCAAATGGGAAGCGAATGTGGCTCCTTTCATCCACCATTTATAAGTCGATGCAAGGGAAAAAATTTCCATCGTTCAAGCTATAGTCTGTTTCATTAAACCCGAGAGCTTTTTCAGTTAATCTTTCCTACAGTAAGTCCGTCCATTTTTTCTATTTGCTGTAGGTCGCGTAGAGAACATAGCGAGGTTTGCACATTCTCAGCTTGTCACAAATTGACCCACTTAAACACAATAGACTAATATTCTAAGCAGCGCCACAAACTCCGCATAGCTCGTTTGCTTGTTGTTAAAGCATCACAAGTTCGATTCCAGCCGCTAGATTTCTAATTAGCGCGTTTCACTGAAGTAGGTCAGCATTGTTTAAGTGTTTGAATTGAGTTTACATGGACGGTTTAGTGCATTAGAAATTGAAAATGACAGCCGCTCGCCCCCACTGAACTTTTCTGTCCGAGTTACAATAAATCAACTATAATTATAACAAGACAGGATAGGGAACTTAAAGCTTATGAGCAACTGCCCTTAAGATTCGCACGGTTTGTACACAGACGGTCCCGATGACTTGTCGCAGAAACAAATGAAATTTTGCACATCGGTAGGCCTTGGCATCAGATGAAAATGTGTAAAGTGAAACTTTGCTACAAAAATGCTCCTGGGCTTTTATAGCAAGCATCAAAGTTCCGGGTTTTGAATTTTTGCGAAAAATGTCTGTTTCGAATGTTTCTAATAACTCCGTCAATACTTGTTCGTTTTTCAAGAAATTTCGATTACTTTACAGAAAAATGGACGTTCTACTTTCTGATGGAAGTTACTTTGTAGTAGTCTCCATTTCGACACATGATATTGAGGCTTATTTGAAAAATTTTGTTTATGAGTTTCAGTCGCATTTTTAAACCTGTAAACGGGTCGTTACAACAACGAGAATGAATTTTTTAGATAGAGAGAATCTTACCAATTTCAAAACATGTTTCAAATTTTATGCCCGGTTCACTGTTCTTTTTTAATGCTAATTTTTCAAAGTGTCATGGACAACAGGCTTGGCAGTTGGCACCAGACGTGGGCAGCAAGAAAATTCTGGGGGGGGTCCAAGATTTTTTGAAGGTCAAAAAATGGCCTTAAAAATGGTGATATGGCGATAAAAACACCATTTTTCGACGTTTCTCATCAAGCACTATCCATTGGCATCAAAAAATTGCAAAAAAACGAAAAAATTTTTAAAAATTGATTTCTGGGGGGGTCTTTTGATTTCTGGGGGGGGGGTCTTTTGGTTTCTGGGGGGGGTCCAGACCCCCCAGACCCCTCACGCCCATGTGTGGTTGGCACCCTACGTACTCATATGTGCAGATCGAGTAATGAACTGCATAGTAATTTTATTCAGTGTGGCAACTTAGTGTATTTTAGTTTAAGCTGATCGCAAAATTTGGGTAAACCAACTTTAAAACTTTGCCGGGCCAATTTTTTGATCAACACCAAAAACTGGCTAGGATTTGGATCGACCTAGTTTTAGTCAAGCAGCACTAAGAAAGGCTACACATGACATATAGTATTGATTGAAAATTACTTTTCACGAAGCAGCCACAAAAAGCTGTTCTAGTCAGCTTACTGTAATAAGGTTTTGCGTAATAAAACTTCACGTGCATAATTATCAATTGTTATGACTGTTTTGTAATTGTTGCTTCAACTCTGTAATTGAATGAAAGAATGGTAGCTACCATAGGTGGGCAGACCGAAATTCTAGGAAGAGGGGTGCAAAATTTTTCAAAGGCCAAAAAATGGTCCTAAAAATGGTGGTATGGCGATGAGAACACCATTTTTCACCGTTTTTCATCGAGTACTATCCATTGGGATTAAAAATTTCGAAAAAAGCGGGAAAAAATTTTAAAAAAAATTCAATTCTGAGGGTACATATTCTGGTTTCTGGGGGAAGGGGTATTCGAACTTCTAGGGGATGTATACCCCAACCCCCACTCCACATGCGAAAGGTACCTATGTATATAAGATTTTGCTAAGCCATATTGGCTGACGTGAAATCTATATTCCACTAACAAACAAATTAGACTTTACATATGCATTGTTCATTCTCTTTAGCTAAATACAGCTCGTTGTAAGCGTAAAAGGCGGAGCTTGCTCACGCCCAAACAGCGTTAGTTAGGTACATAACTCAGTGTTCATTCTAGCTCGCTTGGTGTAAGCCGTTTATTGCTACAGTTTGTATAGCGTTGCTACTAGCAATGTTTGGTCACGCTACTCGACTCGTCGCAGATGTAGTTAACTTATCGAAACCTTCGAAATCTTCGCGCTCATAGGATAAACGTTATCCTATTGTTTCTTGCGATGATGACTCGTGAAAATCTATAGAAACGGACTAATTAGCCTCGACTGCTTCGAGTAAGTCTGCCGGTCAGAACTCTCAAAACAAACGAGACGGTTCTGAGCAGAGTCATCGTTTGAGCCCCGTTGGCTCACACCGTTTTTCGATCTCCTATGACGGAAATTCGAACAGAAAACGTAATTCGAGCAGCTCTTCTCGTAGCTCCGATCTGACGCCTTTGAGAGCCTATGCTCCATCGGCTTATCGTTCTACCGCAGTAGTTCCCGAGTTTTGCGATGAACCGGCGATATAAAGGCAGAAGCTCATTTGTTTCCATCTACAAAGTTCATTGTCACGCGTGAATTCGCTGACTGTTTTGAAGATTCGAAAAATCGGTTCGAGCGATACAACAGAATTCCGATTCCTGACTGCCAGAGCACAGTGGCACCAGCCGTTGATGACGAGATTCGCTTAGTGCTCGAGAGCCAGCATAAATGGCCGGCTGGCAAAGATGAACGGCTGCGATCGTTCAATCAGGGAATTTTAGAGGGGATGTATCGTCTGGCCTCGTTACTCACCAGATCGAGAAAAACGATTGTGCCTTAGAAAACGTCGAAAAAACTGTTCGACACAGCTTACGCCATCTGTCCTCCTTATTAAGGACACTGTATCGGAACGTCGATTTGAGATCTTACGTTTGCTAGGGGTTGGGAGTAACAGCTCGGATCGAGCCCCGCTTGGGGCTTATGTTTCGAGTCCGAAAAATACCGTGTCTTTTGTCCCAGTTTTTTACGACGAACCATCGACCAAGCAGCAGAAACTTCTGCTCCAGCCATCTACCATCTACGAAGCTTATCGTATCTCGAGAATTATTTGGTTCGTTTTGAAGATCGTAAAACTCGGAATGATCGTTATAGCTAAATTCCTATTCCGGACTGTTCGGGTGCTAGCTATCGCACCGGCCATTGATGACGAAATTCGTCTCCTCCTTGAGAGCCAAAATAAATGGCCAGCCCGTAAAGACGATCGTCTTAAGCTTTTAAATCAAGCTATCTTAGAGGCCATGTATCCTTTGACATCTCTTAACGAAATCGAGAAGAATGCTAGTACGTTAGATTACACCGAGAAAGCTGTTCGTCACGGTTTGCGGCATCTGTCATTTCTAAATAAAGATGAACACAAGAAATAGGCAGTATTATAGATAACAGAATCAATTTAACGTAATTAAATAATCAGTCTTCATTAGTTGTAGTTCGGTTCATTCATTTTTCGCTTCGATCCTTAGAAGAGATGAAAAATTAGTTAAGCCAGTGACTCGTACCTACATATGTATATACACTAGCAAAGAAAAATGCTCCGATGGAACAAACAAGATGAATATACTTGGAATTGTAGATTATTAGGGATGTAAAAGGAGGGGACTAGGAAGAATCTACCTAAAGTCGCAAAATCTGCTAAAAATCACACTTTCTCTAAGCAACGCAAAAAATCGATGTATATTCTGCGGCCTCTAAAAAGTGTCTTTTTTAAATAATTTTTAAAATTTCAGATAATAAACGAAATCTATAATGTTTCCTTTTTTTAAATTGCTGGCAAGTAGCAACACTGACTAGCTTCGTATCCTGATTGTAAGAAAACTTAGTGGTATTGTATTTAAAGTTGTTTTATTTTGCTATGAGCATTATAGCAAGCAAAGCAGGGGCCGATTAGTATTACTCCATGCCCCTTGAGCTCTACAATGGTTAAGCATAGCACACGCTTAAGCTTAGAGACTCTATTTGGACTACGCACGCTCTTAGTACACGTGCACTCAACCACTTCCTCAGCCTCTTGAATTGCCGAATTTTCGGCCATACTACTACACTTTAAAGCACGAAAGTATAGGCCCGAATTGCTGAACTGGAGCCTTCTATTTTTGCACTGGTCGGTCACCCTGGATGAAATCATAGCTTTCTTGCTTTGGCGCAAATTGCCTAAGGCGCATGCACTCAGCCGCTTGAATCGCCGAATTTTTGGCCATACTACTACACAATAAAGCACAAAAGTATAGGCCCGAATTGCCGAACTCGAGCGCTCTATTTTAAGCTTGGCACGAAGCGCCGGATTTCGACCATACTACTACACTTTAAAGCACGAAAGTATAGGCCCGAATTGCCGGACTCGAGCGTTCTATTTTAAGCTTGGCATGAAGTGCCAAATTTCGGGCCATACAACTACACAAAGGCCCGAAGCGCCGAACTTGCTTTTTACCCTCCAGCCATGCCTAAGGCGCTTGCACTCAACCACTTCCTCAGCCGCTTGAATTGCCGAATTTTTGACCATACACGAAAGTATAGGCGTGAAGCGCCCAACTATTCACAGTCGATAATCCAGGAAGGGCGGAACCAATTAATTTTAATTTGCATAACTAGCGAGCAGGGTCCCCCATGCTGCTGTTCTAATTTTAGTTCATATCATCAACTCACTGCACGTTGACTGGCAGACGATGAGTCATCACAGTTCTATTTTTGCATGTTTTTCGAACTTCGAGACGTGTAAGTGCGTGCATAATAAATCATCATCAAAAGCGAAGCGCTAAATTTGGACGTCAGGCTATACAACGATCATACAACACCTTGATTAATCAAAATCAGAAAAAACAACCCAAATAAAAATTTACAGAAATTAGCCAGGCAGTACAACAAATAGGAAGTGCTCAATACAAATTCCTACACCACAACGCATTAATACAACGTATAAAACATCATAAAACGAGTTGAACGCTTAAACAAAGAAACTCTGCCCTTGTAGGTACGAAGCACAAAATTTCGGGTAAAAAATTCTTTAGAGTAGTGTACTGATTATATTCTGAGCATTTTTATCCGATTTGGATAGTCTAGCAGAGCACTGCTGGACTCTTCAACAGATGTGACAACTTCATTATTGTCTTCTCGTTTTATCTGCTCATCCTCAAATAGATCGGCATTTTTGCGAATCAATTTTTTAATATGTATTTTCGACTGGCCCAAGCTGTCTCATCAGCTTCCTTTTTTCCAAATTTTAATGTATACCGGTAAAAATTATTAGTGTTTTCTAGTTCTTCCCTTGATTCGCTTTCATTTAGAGCATCTAGGAGTGAGTCATAAAGATCATAGAGATTATGGATTTTATCAACAAAACTGCTGTAAAATGCTTCGGTTTGGAGGTCTTGTATACTGTTCGGAAAATCTTCAAAATCTGAAAGCACAGCTTTTACTAAAAAGCGCCAAAACGGGTTAGTCCAACCAGTTTCGATTACAGTCTCATTTGAGCTGCTTTCAGACACATCTGAAGAATCCCCATTGTTACTGCCTTCACTAATATCATCATCCGTCATTTGTTCAGACTCTGATGTATCATTCCTCATATCTGATATCCCATGCCTGAGGTATTTGTGTCTTTTTAAAGTAAAATTATTAAGTAATTGCTTACCGCAGATTTCACAGATTTTATTCATTTTGTCAACTATTCAAGATGTGGCATTCCTTATATAAACTTTATTGCACATGTGATTCGCGTTTACATCACATTCTTGACGTATAAGCTCACATTCTTCACAATATTGGTCACTACCATCACTTCATTCAATTCTATAGCCTAGCATGCGTTTTCTTCATATGCAGAACGGTAAGCCTGGTTCTGAAGTGAAAATTATCATTGATAAAGTGCTCCGATTTTTGACAATATCTCCAAGAATCTCAATTTTTGTCGGTAATATCGTCAATTATGATACAACCTCAGGCAGAAAGGTGGTTTGCTGGTCAGTTGTTAGCTGATGCAACTACAAATAGGTGATTTTTATGAAGCGCGCGCATAAGATATGCCCAATTGAGATTTTCAGCGGAATGTGGCGATGTGATGCTTTTTGTGCAGAATGTGAGGAGTTTGTGCACCTCACATTTTGCAGAAAAATCTCACATTTCAAATTGTGCACCTCACATTCTGCACAAAAAGCATCACATCGCCACATTCCGCTGAAAATGTGTACCAGGAGGTTCATACCTTCTCGCCCTTGGCGACTGATAAGTTAAAAGCAAACGCGCCCAATTTTCAGCGGAATGTGGCGATGTGATGCTTTTTGTGCAGAATGTGAGGTGCACAATTTGGAATGTGAGATTTTTCTGCAAAATGTGAGGTGCACAAACTCCTCACATTCTGCACAAAAAGCATCACATCGCCACATTCCGCTGAAAATCTCAATTGGGCATATCTTATGTGCGCGCTTCATAAAAATCACCTATTTGTAGTTGCATCAGCTAACAACTGACCAGCAAACCACCTTTCTGCCTGAGGTTGTATCATAATTGACGATATTACCGACAAAAATTGAGATTCTTGGAGATATTGTCAAAAATCGGAGCACTTTATCAATGATAATTTTCACTTCAGAACCAGGCTTACCGTTCTGCATATGAAGAAAACGCATGCTAGGCTATAGAATTGAATGAAGTGACGGTAGTGACCAATATTGTGAAGAATGTGAGCTTATACGTCAAGAATGTGATGTAAACGCGAATCACATGTGCAATAAAGTTTATATAAGGAATGCCACATCTTGAATAGTTGACAAAATGAATAAAATCTGTGAAATCTGCGGTAAGCAATTACTTAATAATTTTACTTTAAAAAGACACAAATACCTCAGGCATGGGATATCAGATATGAGGAATGATACATCAGAGTCTGAACAAATGACGGATGATGATATTAGTGAAGGCAGTAACAATGGGGATTCTTCAGATGTGTCTGAAAGCAGCTCAAATGAGACTGTAATCGAAACTGGTTGGACTAACCCGTTTTGGCGCTTTTTAGTAAAAGCTGTGCTTTCAGATTTTGAAGATTTTCCGAACAGTATACAAGACCTCCAAACCGAACCATTTTACAGCAGTTTTGTTGATAAAATCCATAATCTCTATGATCTTTATGACTCACTCCTAGATGCTCTAAATGAAACCGAATTAAGGGAAGAACTAGAAAACGCTAATAATTTTTACCAGTATACATTAAAATTTGGAAAAAGAAAGCTGATGAGACAGCTTGGGCCAGTCGAAAATACATGTTTAAAAAATTGATTCGCAAAAATGCCGATCTATTTGAGGATGAGCAGATGAAACGAGAAGACAATAATGAAGTTGTCACATCTGTTGAAGAGTCCAGCAGTGCTCTGCTAGACTATCCAAATCGGATAAAAATGCTCAGAATATAATCAGTACACTACTCTAAAGAATTTTTTACCCGAAATTTTGTGCTTCGTACCTACAAGGGCAGAGTTTCTTAGTTTAAGCGTTCAACTCGTTTTATGATGTTTTATACGTTGTATTAATGCGTTGTGGTGTAGGAATTTGTATTGAGCACGTGCTATTTGTTGTGCTGCCTGGCTAATTTCTGTAATTTTTTATTTGGGTTGTTTTTTCTGATTTTGATTAATCAAGGTGTTGTATGATCGTTGTATAGCCTGACGTCCAAATTTAGCGCTTCGCTTTTGATGATGATTTATTATGCACGCACTTACACGTCTCGAAGTTCGAAAAACATGCAAAAATAGAACTATGATGACTCATCGTCTGCCAGTCAACGTGCAGTGAGTTGATGATATGAACTAAAATTAGAACAGCAGCATGGGGGACCCTGCTCGCTAGTTATGCAAATTAAAATTAATTGGTTCCGCCCTTCCTGGATTATCGACTGTGAATAGTTGGGCGCTTCACGCCTATACTTTCGTGTATGGTCAAAAATTCGGCAATTCAAGCGGCTGAGGAAGTGGTTGAGTGCAAGCGCCTTAGGCATGGCTGGAGGGTAAAAAGCAAGTTCGGCGCTTCGGGCCTTTGTGTAGTTGTATGGCCCGAAATTTGGCACTTCATGCCAAGCTTAAAATAGAACGCTCGAGTCCGGCAATTCGGGCCTATACTTTCGTGCTTTAAAGTGTAGTAGTATGGTCCGAAATTCGGCGCTTCGTGCCAAGCTTAAAACAGAGCGCTCGAGTTCGGCAATTCGGGCCTATACTTTTGTGCTTTATTGTGTAGTAGTATGGCCAAAAATTCGGCGATTCAAGCGGCTGAGTGCATGCGCCTTAGGCAATTTGCGCCAAAGCAAGGAAGCTATGATTTCATCCAGGGTGACCGACCAGTGCAAAAATAGAAGGCTCCAGTTCAGCAATTCGGGCCTATACTTTCGTGCTTTAAAGTGTAGTAGTATGGCCGAAAATTCGGCAATTCAAGAGGCTGAGGAAGTGGTTGAGTGCACGTGTACTAAGAGCGTGCGTAGTCCAAATGGAGTCTCTATGCTTAAGCGTGTGCTATGCTTAACCATTGTAGAGCTCAAGGGGCATGGAGTACTACTCCGATTGATTAGTGCACACAATCGTTACGGGCATGCTAGTGTACCTACATTTAGTCTGTTAAAAGTCAACTCATGCGTTTCCTACTGTTTTGAACCAACAATTCTTGCAATTGTTTTGGATGCATCGATGTTTGCTATTTCATTCAATTGGCTTAGAAAGACTGTTACTCGATATCATTTTCCATAGCTGCTGCATAGCTAACGTACTGCTTTTTCAATCATTTTTATGGTTAAATATTTATTCTAATGTGTTGACCGCAGAATATATTTCGATTTTTTGCGTTTCTTAGAGAAAGTGTGATTTTTAGCAGATTTTGCGACTTTAGGTTGATTCTTCCTAGTCCCCTCCTTTTACATCCTTAATAATCCACAATTCCAAGTATATTCATCTTGTTTGTTCCATCGGAGCATCTTTCTTTGCTACTAACCTGCTCTTAATTAGCATGATTTCAGTACATCGGTCAGCAAACACATACAGTAACATACCACAATAATGACAGCAGTCCAAGAACGCGGAAAACAATATTGTTCTTAACATAAATTAATTGCCTCTAAATTAAAAAATATTGTTTTAAAAGAAGACTCCCTAGATTTTATAACCGTCTTCCTTTTGAAATCAATCAGGCTGCATAGAATTTGAAACTGAGTTAGATATGCTCTTGATTGTCGGAAGTATAAAGTTTACTATTTTTTATTAGCTATAGTAAATATATGTTACATTCTAAACAGTCCTGTAAGTTATAGAGGTCGTTCCACATTTAAATTAACTTGGGAACGACATATAACGTACCTACGGGACTTACTTAAGTACCTGGCTACACTTAGCGCTGATCAGGTTGCTAGGGCGAAACGCCGGACTCAACCACACGACCCTCAATAATACGGTCTCAAACTCCTCGGACCTAAATTCGTCCGTACCTACGGAGCTATTGGCAGCTATGCCCTAAAAACCTAACGCAGTAGTAATTAAGTAACCCCGGAATTTTGCCCTAGGTCAGTTGACCTATTTTGGACCAAAATAATAATTAACGCAAAAAGCTTTGTTAACTTGCTTTCGCCAGAGAATATCTATGGCGAAAAACTATTCCTTTTCTGGTTCCTACGAGCACAATGAACAATGTAAACAACAAAAAAGAGCTCTCAACCAGCCAGTCATCTTACATAAAAATTATGAAATAATTTTTATGATTTTTAAATTGAAATTTGGGCGTTTGAATTTGCGATAAAGAAAATAATCAAAAGACAGTCACTTGGATTATTTAAGCCGAGTAATAAAATAAGGGCCGTCCACCAATTCCGAACTAAACGCGATTGATCACTATGAAAAAGTTTTGAAAAATGAGCTTGCTAAGCGAGAGTTGTAAACCAAGAGAAACTTAAAGTTTAAACCTACCATTAAATTATGAAGAGAATTGTAAAAGATTTTAAACTATAAGAAAATTGAAAAGGTGGGATGTTGGTAAATTAAAAAAAACAAAGTTTTTCGGAAAAAATTCCAAAATTTCACGCAAATATCAAGTTTAAGGAACACTAACGCTCAGATTTGGTAGTAAAATAAGTTTGTAGTATAAACTACATATTAACAACAAATGAATTGTGCAAACTTTACAAAACTACTAAGTGTAGAGAATACTAACAGTCAGATTCCCAATTCTGATTTTACGTTAAAAAAACTAGAATTTTACTCTATTTTTATCCTATTCGACCTCGCCCGACTTCTGAACAGAGGAGAAAGTGGCGAACAAAAAATGTACAAACACGTATTTTCCACTGTCCACCACACTGTAAACTTAAAAAATCTGAACCTAACGCCCATTGAATGTAAATAAATTCGGTTCGGGCCAGTTTGTTGCCCTTTGATTGTAGTAACTTTGAATGTCCCAAACTTATGTTCCGCAAAATATTTGATATGATTTATCAAGCAAAATACGAAAAAACCTGTTTTTTTCGCCCACTTTACACCTCAGATTTCGAACTTTACACCCCATAAACAACTCAATATAACGTTTTTTGAACGCGGCTCGCTTCGACGTGTAGCCATTAGAAGTTACTTTATTTATATTTTATTTAATTAACCCTAACTTTTGGCAGAGAAATCTTGGACAAAATCTGTTTTTTACGTATCCACTAGAGAGTAAAGTTTAAAACCCTGGTACTAACTGCGTATTGATTGTAGAAAAGTTTGCTGGTAAGCACAAGATAGCCCTTGATCCGAAGTACATTTCTGTCAGAAAAATTTCTAGTCGGATTCGTAATTTTGATATTGCTCCGATATTACTTTCAACATTTATGGAAAAATGAGTCTCCATAATGTTTTAAAGACAAATAAACATTAGGTTTAAACCACTTTGCAATACTGCTGAGTGTAAGCAAGCGCGCCCAACTGACGTATATATTTCATTCCCTGTAAATTTTTAGATCTCAGGAAAAAATTTCGGTTTTTGCAATGCTCAAGAACAAAGGCTAACATGCAGTGTAAAAAATTACTCGGATATTATGATCAACATTCATGAAAAAGTCTCTACAATGGTCTGAGTGTTACGCCCAATGTATATGAGGACTGTTGGTGAAGAGAAATTACTGATTTCTCTTTAATTTTATTTTACGAAAAAATAAGAGCAGATCAAAAGAAATGAGCTGATTAAGCGCGATATAGATATAAGTATACAATTGGGGTGAACAAGAATAAATGACAGGTGCAGATTCAAAATAAGTCGGAGCGAAAAGTTAACTTACGGTTAACAGACGGGCGACGGAAAATATACGATCAAAATTCGGGCGCGACTACTATCGAACTGGACCGGCGAACGCAGAGTTAGGACTGAACGACTTCTATTAGCGGTCATCGGCTTTTATTCCCTGCTTTTAGGCGGTGTTTCACGCTTATCTTTTTGACCTTTTGTGGTCAGCTTCTTGTGATCGTAGTTAAGCTCACTGCAGGCTAGAGATGAAAGTCTTTTAGCATGTATGCTTTTGATCGTTCCGCTTATTACCCATCTCATAATCTTATTGAAGGTAGTCATAACTGATGAGTCACCTGTAGGTCATTTGAGGTCAATGAGAAAATATTTATGATATTCTGAGTTGAGTTAATACTAACTCGAGACATTGGGTAAATATTTATGAGTTTAAAACTACGTTTAATTCGGTAGTTTCTGGTTTTCGCCGGTTTTTAGGTATGTGAGCTTGATTGAAAGTAATTGATCAACAAAATTCCTTCATGCGGAATTCGCCCTTTCGGTAAATATTTAGAATTTTAAAATCTTTTGGGGTAAACAGTACTCTGGGTCAGCAGGTAAATATTTTTGCAAATTCGTAACGCCAAAATTGATATGGATAAATAACGCGCAGTTATAACATTAAAAGTACCTATGCTTTTATCCTGCTTTACAAAGTAAATCAGCGTACGGAAGTACATATATTACGAAAGTAAAATTAAAAGTTAAAATTCACTCTGTGTGACACGCTCTCTCTAAAAAAATCAAATGTCCTCGTTTGATTTTTGAGTGGTTTTACTTCGTAAGTAATAGCTGTGCTTCGGGAGTTGTGTTGGCTGTTGAGTGATTGTTCGCAAGGGCTTGATTGTTTCTGAGCTTGGACTTTCTTCCATTTCTTGATTGTTGCGAACAAAATATTTCTTTGTGCGGTTTACATGGATAGTAGTTGTTTTTCCGTTCCCAAGATCAATTTGTATATTTGGGTATTGGATTTCTGTGATTCGAAAAGGTCCTACGTATTTTGGTAGGAATTTTCTGGGGGTTCCTCGTGAAATTGTTTCGTTTTCTAATAATATCATGTCATTAATGTGATAAATGGTATTCTGAGCTTTGCTATCATAAAGGGTTTTATATCGTCTTTTCGATGATTCAATTTGTCTCTGGACTCTATTCAGAGATTCGGAAAAATGCTTTGTAACTTCTAAATCATATGACTCAGCATCAATAAGGTAAAATGGTTTGTTATAATTCAAAACCGTATCAATAGGAAGTTTGGGGATTCTACCGTACATGAGTGAAAAGGGGCTATAGCCTGTTGTTTCGTTTTCATGGATATTTGTGGCAAATACGGCGTATGGTAGGTGTTCATCCCAGTCTGTCTTGTTTGATTCAAGATACATTCATATACGGGTGGCCAAGGTTTGGTTTGCTCTTTCTACCTCGCCATTGGCAATTGGGTGATAAGCTGTGGTATGAATTTTTTGTGTCTTAAAAATCTGAGTGATATCTGCCATAAGTTGTGAGGTGAAATCGCTTGCTCTATCTGACTGTAATATTTGGGGAGCTCCATGACGACATACTATCTGTGTAACAAATAGTTTTGCAATTGTTTGTGTGGTTATATCCGGAGTAGCATAAGCTTCAATATATTTCGTAAAATAGTCAATGAATACGACAATGTATTTATTTCCGGATTCTGTAAGGCTTAGTGGACCCATGCAGTCTACTGCAATGCGCTCAAATGGTCCTGTAGAGGTGATTGGCTTTAGATTAGCTACAGTCTTTTTCCGGGTTGTTTTGTTTTTCTGACATTTGTGACAGGTTTTGCAGTATTCAATTATGTCTTTTTTCATACCTTTCCAGTAGTATTTATGAGAAATTAAGGAATATGTTTTCTTGGCTCCAAAATGTCCAGCAAATGTATCGTCATGATGAGTATATATGATGAGATTTTTTAGTTTTTGGGGAATTACGATTTTCTTCATGCCATCAATTAATTTAAAGAGTGTTTGATTTTCTACTGAGTAGTCCATTCCGAATTCGTTTTTCGTAAAAAAGGTTTTTAATTCTGTGTCTTCTATTTGGAGATCACTAATGTCAATTTTTGGGTATTCGTCATTTTGATTTTCGTCATTATCTATATAGCGGTTAGTAAGAATTTTATATGGTTCATTTACCAACTTATTATCGTCAATATCAAAGTAAGATATTTCACTTTGATTTGGGAATCGTGAAAGGGCATCGGCATTTTGATTCTTATTTCCTTTTCTCGGTTTCACGGTGATTTTGGTTCCTGCTAAAGCGAGTCCCCATCGGGCAATTCTAGAGGATGGATTCGGTTTCTTTAAAACACCTTTGACAGCAGTGTGATCTATTTCTATTATTACTTCTTGTTGATATGAATAGGGGCGAAAGTATTTAACGAATTCCACTACGGCTAGGGTTTCTAGTTCTGTTACTGTGTAATTTTTCTCAGCATTTTTTAATGCTCTACTGGCATAAGCCACTGGATTTTCCAAACCGTCGTCTTGGATTTGAGACAATACTGCACTTATGCCGTCGTAACTGGCATCTGTTTGTAGTATAAATATTTTCTTGAAATCGGGATGTTTTAGGATCGGTGGGTGAATTAATTTTCTTTTCAATTCTTCGAATGCACATTCTTGTTCGACTTCCCATGTGAATTGTCGTCCTTTTCTCAATAATTTATTCAACGGTTCGGCGAATCAAGAACAACTTGGGATAAACTTTCGATAATAAGATATCAACCCAAGGAACGATTTAATTTCTCTCGTATTCTTTGGCCTCGGGAAATTTTTAACTGCATTTATTTTTGTATCATCTGGAAGAATTCCATTCGCCGATATTTTATATCCTAGATATAAAGTTTCTTCATAGGAGAATCTGCATTTTGAAAGACGTAGCTTCATCTTGGCTTCGTCCAGTCGCGATAGAATTTGTTCTAATCTTTCTAAAAGTTCATCATGGTCTTAACCGAAAATTAAAACATCATCAAGATAGACTAAACAGATATTCCACTGTAGACCTGATAAGATAATATCCATCAGTCGAGAAAAAGATGCAGGTGCATTGCACAAACCAAAAGGGAGATAATTAAATTCGTATAGGCCTATGGGTGTTATGAAAGCAGTTTTCTCTTTGTCAGGTTCTCTTATGGGGATTGAAAAGTACGCATTAGCTTGGTCTAAAGTAGTGAAATATTTCATGCCTTTTAGAGTATCAAGAATGTCATCTATTCGTGTTAAAGGATAAACATTTTTCTTTGTTTCGATGCACATTTGATGTTTTCCGTCTTTCTTTCTGACGAGAACAACATTTGTGGACCAGGGTGAAGAACTAGGTCGGATTATTCCTTTAGCTTCAAGATTCTGCACTTCATTGCTTATGGTTTCTTTTTCTTTAGGGGCTGTTCGAAAAGGGTACTTTCGGACTAGAGCATTATTGCTCGTATCAATTGAATGCTCGATTAAGTTGGTCTTTCCTGAATCTGTTTCATCATGAGCGCCAAAAACCCTTAAAAAGACACTTTTTCTACCAATTTTCAGGTAAGTTTAGGAAACTTTTGAAAAATCGCCAATTCTAGGGGGTGAAAAATTTTTTGCGGGGTTGAAAAATGATTCTGCGGGGGCTGAAAATCCCCCTCAAACCCCCCCCAAGATCATGTATGGTAATATGTATTTTCTATCTTATCTCGAAGTCAAATTTTGGAGGGGGCCTATCATTCCATGACACCCTGTACATCCGTTCGCTTTTTAAATTAAGACGAAACTAATTTTTTCGCCTCTTTTCCTTTTCGCTTTTATTTCTACGATTATTTTCAAATCAGCTTCATATTAATAATGTCAAAATGTGCCAATCTCGCCAAAATCGGTCGCTCGACGCTCGCTTGCATAAAGCGCGTCGCCTGCATTCCATTTGCGCATCCGAAAAAAAATGAAAAAAATAGAAAATTGATAAACAAAAATAAAAATAATAAATTTGAGGAAAAATATTTTTTCTGGCATTTTAATTTTCTAAATGCGTGTACGTTATTCTCGAACTTTTAGCGATCGTAAGCGATCCGTTTGTAAATCGACCGGATCAAGCCGATTTATTGCGACCATCGATCGACAGGGAGTCGGGCGCCGCGAAAGATTTGAACGCGTCATCAAAGAGTCATCGCAAAAACGATGAGTCATCGATGATGTCATCGATGAGTCATCTCGGAAAGGACCAATCATCTTCTTTCAACGACAGTAGCGACTTGGGGACGTCGGCGCGCAGCGACGTCGCCGTCGTCGGCGTCGACGTCAGTCGATGGCAATCCGTTTTAGCGACGACGACTCGGTCGGACACTTTCGTAAGAATAGAAAAGCTAAGCGACGACGTCATCGTTTCGCTGACGTCGCAGTTGACGATATCAAAGGTCGTCGATGACGTCGTCGCTTCGTCGACGCCGCAGTTGGCGAGATCAAAGTTGACCGATGACGTCGTCGCTTTGTCGCGGTCGGAGTCGGCGACGTCAAAGGTGGCCTATGACGTCATTGCTTTGTCGACGTCAAAGTCAGAGAGATCAAAGGTCGTCGATGAGGTCATCGCTTCGTCGCGGTCTGAGTCGGCGAGATCAAAGGTGGCAGTTAACGTCATCGCCGTCGAGCCCGACGATGTCCATTACCGACGACGTCGTCGGCGCATCGTTCTTGTCAGAGTCTACCGGCGTCGTTGACGCAAAGTATGAATTAAAAAAGTCGAAATCGCACGACGATGACGTCTATGGTAGGCATACTGTAGGTCCAACGTCCGATGACGTCATCAATGAATTAAAAACGCCGGGCGTAGTTGAAAAATCGCCGGCGGAAGAGCCTCGGCAAAGGTCTCGAGGGCGTCCTCCGGTCGCCGTCGTCCCACGACGTCAAACGTCGCCGAAACGCCGGACCGAACGTTGAGAAGCGGTCACAAAATGGAGTCCAAGAAGGATACTGTAGGAGCCGAAACGTTTTTCGTATTTTCACCACCCCACGTCATTCGGACCAGAGCGGATAGTCACTCGAGTACGCCTAATTTGCATGAATTTCAATAAGGCCCATCCATACTTGTGTAACGGGGGTTCCCTCACCCAAAGTTCGTCCCCCCACTCCATCCCCCAAACTCTGATTTTTAAGGCCCTCTTCATTTTTTGGCAAAATTTTGCGTTTTTAAGCCATTTTCCTTTTTTTTGCCATTTTCGGCCGATTACTGAAGCTCTTTTTACCATTTGGACTTGTTAAATGCCTCATTCGTCCCAAACTACTGGCATGTATCGCGTTGTGTGGTTTTACGTTTAATATTATTTTAAGTTATTCGTCGTTATTTTTGTTTTTTGCAAATTAAGCGAAATTCTCAGACCGAATTACGGATTTTGGCATCGTGCCCATACGTGGGCAGCACCAAAATTCTTGGACGGGGGGGGTCGCAAGATTTTTCAAAGGTAATGGTGGTATGGCGAAAAACACCATTTTTCAACGTTTCTCATCGAGCACTATCCATTGGCATCAAAAAATTGCGGAAAAAAACAAAAAAAAATCAAAAATTGAAATGTGGAGGGTATTTTGGTTTCTTGGGAGTGCGTACCCCAACCCCACCCTTTTCCCTGCACGCCCACGTGTGCTCGTGCCCCGCTCAAAAAATTTTTCGATTTTTTCGAAAAAAACGAAATTCAAACTTTGCTGATTCGAGTATAAAAAAGTACTATTTTTAGTTAAACAATTGTATTCACTATTCGATTTTTGATTAAAAAAGTCGGATTCCCTTACACCTATTCAAATTTGTAATAAACGTTCAAATCATTCTCAACCTTTTGCAATAGAACTAATGTACGGTCTAAATAAGGTGCAAATATTATAAACGTGTACGTAGTAAATCGTTATTAAGTTCATTAGAAAGTCAGAAACTTAGAAAAAACAAATGTAAAAAATACGAAATAAACTTAAAAAAATAAAAATCAGTAGAAAAATTTAAAAAATTTTAAAAACTCAAATTGGAATTTCTTCCCACATACAAAGTTCTGTAAAAATTGGGAAAATTAATCGATGACGTCATCGTTTCGCTGACGCAGAGTCGGTGAGATCGAAGGTCGCCGGGGACGTCATTGGCGCATTTTTCTTTTTAGTTTACTTTTAATTTAAATAATCGTTTATTATGCAGTTTAAAGTGTTTAAGCTAGCAACCCGGTGTAGATTAAAATAGTTTATCCTAATTTAATTTTATTATAATTTTTAGTTTCTTAATTTAATTATGGCTGCTGATAGGTGTTGCCGAGAGTACGAGTAGTCGCAAAAAGCGTAATTCGAGTGGTAGCGAGAGTGTAAAGGAAGCCGATTTGACGGATTTCGTCTTTTCGCCTCCCTTAACGAGGTATTATTTGTGTAAAGCGTCGCCAAATTTTATGACTTTCGAAAATTTATTAGACTAGGTAGTTGAAAATTTAAACAAAGATTAATTTAAAACTTCGAGTCGTCGCTAAATTATTCGATTATGATGAAGACGATTATGATAAGGATTTAAAGTGTAAAGAATAAGTGTAAAGTGTTCAACCAGATTATTCTTATTTCCTATGTACATATTACAGTTTACCTTAGTTTGAGAAGCTATTATCTAGTGCCTGCATATTTTCGTCCTACAGATGGACGTATTTGTATACTTTACACTTTAAAATACTGCGCAAAGAATGTAGAGAACAAATTTAAAAACGGTCTCGTGCTGTAATGTATTTTCTGTTAGGACTCGAGCGACTTAAATTTATATTATTTTTATTTTTATTTTTATTTTTAATATTTTTATTTTATTTATTTGTTGAACAGTATTTCTGAAAAGATTAAATTAAATTAATATATTTTCCGTTAAAATTTCGGCAAAAATTTTTGGAATTCTGAATTTTATTGTAAAGTTTTTATTCCGCATTGTTTGCTTTTGAAATTAATTGAAATTTAAGTTTCGAAACTGTATTTTGTGAGTGAAATCTCTCATTTTCAAGTCTTATTCGTTTTATAAAAACTTTGAAGGACGAACATTTTAATTATGCAATGTTTTTTAGTGAACATTAGTTTTTATAGGTTGCTAAATTCTTATCAAAAAAACTTATTTGAATTTGTGGAGGTTCAATTTTCCCACAATTCGGTCGACCTCTGCCGCCCCCCCCAAATTAAATTTTTAGCGTTTTTACGCGATTTTTGCCTTATCTCAGATCCACAAATGTTATTTTTATTCTCCCCTTTTTTGAGGTCACTTCGAGCTGAGAAAATATTTATGAGAAAATTGCGTGAAAATTAAAAATAGATTAAAAATAGAAAATTAAAAATGGAAAATTAAAAAAAAATAAAAATAAAAATAGAAAAAAATGAATTAATTCCAAAAATTCCCATTTTCTAACCGAATTTTTAGCGTTGACATATTCTTATTCTTATTTATATCTTTCCAGTACTTTTATTGTATGTAATTATAGCCCTTTTCACAATAAAGATCTTCCATCTGACTTTTTTATCTTATTTTACTGTAGACCGTAATTTTTGTTGATTTTGTTAATATCTAATCGTCTTATTTAAAATTTACACTCGTTTTACTTATTCCTTACACTTTATTATGACCCAATTTTGATTTACGCAAGAAAATGGTTTAGTTAACAAAAAATTATTCGGGCAATAAATACGTGAGCGGCAGCTAAATTCTGGGGGATTGGTGTAAAACGGACAAAAATCCCTAAAAATATGCCAAAAATGTAATTCCGGGTATCTATCGATTTTTGGAGTCTAACGGATTCTCGGGAGCATACGTGGGCAGCAAGAAAATTCTGGGGGTTGCAAGATTTTTTGAAGGTCAAAAAATGGCCTTAAAATTTTCAAAATTGAATTCTGGGAGTATTTTGATTTCTGGCGTTGCAAATCATAGGTGGGCAGCACCAAAATTCTGGGGGGGTGAAAAATTTTTCAAAGGTCAAAAAATGGTCTTAAAAGTGGTGGTATGGCGAAAAAAACACCATTTTTCGACGTTTCTCATCGAGCAATATCTCATCGAGCAATATATTTCAACTTCTGGGGGTGCATACTCCCCAAACCCCCCCTCCTCACGCCCAGGTGTGCTCGGAGTCTAAGCCCCTCCCCACGCCCACGTGTGGTTAAGACTGGTAGTGTACAGATGAAGAGTATGTAATCGGCATAAACTGAGTGGAATAATAAGGACCTATTTAATTTTTTATTGAATTTCGAGAAATTTTTAGTTTTCCTTCAATTTTTGGTTAAGCGTTTGTTTTCCTAGTATTTTTATCCAATTCGCTTTGTCGTATGCAGGTCAAGGGCCAAAGTTTTATCGACGCCAAATAAATCGGCTAAATTAATCAGCCCAATCGCTCGCCCGGGTCAATCGTCCCAGACGACACCTTTTGCTGTTAAATTGAGGAAAAGGGC